>JAXCGZ010007558.1:145000-195000 GCA_037179515.1 Halocaridina rubra | reverse complement strand
CCGGGGATATAGGCCAATGTCCAGGCCTACCTATGCCAGTGATACCATCCACAGTTCATCTAGCATGTGTCCTGCAAAGTACAGCCCTACAGTAGTCACCATAAGTGTTAAGTCACTGTAACAGTGACTCTTGTTAAACTACTATACCGTCATTTTTTAGCATTTGTTCACCTACAATACATCCACGTCAGTCAAAACATTATGGTAGTTGCGAAAAACCTACCTGAACATGGATTATAGGGTCTGTAGAACCCCTAACACAAGTCTGCTTGATGTAATGCTTGTCTTATAGTGTGCAGTTCGGGCAGCCTTCTAAAGCGTGACGTCACAGCAACATGGCGGACCGTGTTCTGAGGCATTATTTTTATCACCTATTTTACAGCATTAATACAAATTTTTGGTAGAAATCATATATACTGTGTCACTGCGTATATGGCAGAACATATTTCTTCGGTCGTCTCACAATCTGAAATTGGTCCATTCCCCATCTCCTGATCGGTTCCATATTTTTTATTCAATGATGCTTATTATATTGATAGTACTAACCCTGAAGGAGAGATGGTCCCTCTCGTAATATATATCAGCAGAGGTGTTAGGTGAAGTTCAATTCAAAATTTTACAGAAGAAACAGAAATCAGTTGCTTTTGGACGAACATTCTCTTGAAAGTTTGTTTTTCCTTTCAGAAGTATATCAAATATTCCAAAAGTAAGAAACTAAGGAATTGGAATCTAAGTAATCTAAAAGAAAGCTATGATAATTTTAAGACATTGTGTGCCTAATACAGGATAAAATAGAATACTTTCTCGTTTCTTTTTCACACCAGTATTCAGAATTTGAAAGAATTTGGCCTCCTGGATTACATCTTATTAAAACATGTCTACAACGTCAAGGAATGCCTTGGGAAGGAATCTGTCGACCAGTACTCTAACAACAAAAGACCTATGGATCTAGTAGATTTTTATGGGGTTTTTACTGTCTACTTAGTGGGTAAGTAATTTGTTTATGTCTGCTTAGTAGGTAAGTAATGAGTGACCACAGTACCTGAGTGGTCGTAGTTCTCGACTCTGGAGTTGACAGACCAGCAACCAAGACCACCGTGTAGTGCTAGGAAGGGCAATCTCTGTCCATCCCATAATATGGGACTAATAAAGAGGCAAACACTTAGTGGGTATGTAATGAAGAGCAGCTTTTGCCAAGTGTGGTTATACTTCCGAAATTTTCTCTTCCATGGTGTGAACCTAGATGTCATCAATTTGGATTTTAGTAAAGCATTTGATAGGGTGCCTCACCAGAGAATAATCTCCAGGCTGAAGTCTTATAGCATTATGGGAGGAGTCTTAGTGTGGATCTGGGATTTTCTCTCCAGTCGACATCAAAGGATTAAGATCAGGAATATATCATTGTCCTGGAGGGAGGTCTTGTATGGTATCCCTCAAAGAAGTGTGCTTGGGCCGGTGTTGTTCATATTGTACATTAATGACCTGCCTGATGTGGTATCCTGTGCAATAAAACTTTGCTGATGACACTAAAATCTATGGATCGATAACTTCTGGATCCGACCAGGAGTTGCAATAAAGAGATCCGACCATGGTACTGAAATGTTCGAATGACTGGCAGACAAGTGCAAGGTTATGCACATAGGCCGAAGCAGTCCTGAGCACGAATACACTTTAAACCAGGAAGATTGTAACATCAGGAGGACTTTGAAGTGAACTAACTTATTTTCAACACCCGTTCTCTGTCTGACATCCTCATTTCTGACTGTCTATTCTAGATACAGCAATCATACTCCTCAAACACCTCATCTCCATTATATTCATCTTGTTCCTTTCATCCTATTTTGCATTCCAAGTCTCTGCTCCATACAATGCTGTCGGCACAATCACACCTTCATATATCCTTCTCTTTGCATTCATTCCCAGATATCTATTTCTTACACTTTTCAACCCACCTAGACATTTACTTGCTTTATTCACTCTGATTTACCTCTAAATCCACTCGTCCACCCCTTGATACATGCGACCCATGGTACTTAAAACTTTCAACTTCCTCAAGCAACTCCCCATTCAATCTGGCAACATTAACTCCTCGTTTACCAATATTCACCCGCAACTTCCTTCTTTCACACACACTAACAGAGTCAGTCACCAAATGATTCAGTTCATTCTCGGTATCAGCCACCAGTACAGTATAATCTGCAATGTCATGTACACTAGATTTAATCATGAACAATCAACAGCTGATACTGAATAGTGTGCCCTTCTTCAAAGTAAACATCGCTGGGACTGAATAATTAGGGAGAATATCATGTTAACTGAAAAATCATCCAACTTTGATAATTATTCACTTAACATTAATTATTTATGATTTTCCCATAGGGATGATGATTGCAGGACTGGTATTCTTCCTTGAGCTGACTCTGGGAGCCAGGAAAAAAATTTATAAAAATTAAGTACGGATATGGAAACTACATGTTGACGAATATGCAACTGTATCACAGCATGCAGAAGTTGATACAGACCATTTACAATTCTTTTACACGGTATGTGTCTTTATAGTAGATTTTTGGTCTTGATATTTTTCCTTTTCCTCAATCAGGCTGTACATTCCTGCTCTGGTGTTGCACTGAAAATAAGTACTGTACTGTATTTCTTGAGTTGTTCTTACAACATAACAGCCCATAAGATTCAGATTTTTTTTTTCTTCCTTTAACAAAAGAGTTCAAGTCTTCAAGAGACTGAGAATACATATATGTCTTGTTGCAATACATCACATTTCTAAAAAGTTTTGAATAAATTTAGGTTTGACTACATATAATATTTACTATGCACATCTGCTCAAGCTTACAGTAAAGTATAATTACTTTGGGCTTGCAGATTATAATTAGATGGACTAAAATCGATAAAGATTGTAACTTGGGCACTGAGCAACCTCCTCTCAGAAATATAAAAATATATCTTGCTGATAGACAAGCATCCCAACAGCTAGACTTATGCTTGATAATAATAGCCTCTACTCTGGTATTTTGCTGTTGACAAACAAATGGTATGAAAATCAATCAGTATATATTCGGATATTCTGTTAATTGCATGTAATATAGCAATTACATGAAAACAGACTTAAAATGGTAACTTGAACAAAGATGGAGAGGTAAATATACAAACATCTCTTACTATGCCTTCACATCTGACAAATCACAACACTCCCCATATGTTTCTTTTTCTTAAATGTTTTCTTGGAGCCCAGGCCTGATGAGGGCATTTTTCTTTGTTCATCCCAATGTCACAAGAAAAAACTTGCTTATACTCTGTTTATAACCTTATGACTAGTGTAAGTTCTGATACTTTTCTGATTTCCCTATTAATTAATTCACACAACACCTGACCGGTCTAATTTCATCACAAGGTTGCTTATACTGCACTGCATTATTTTAAATATAGCACGATATCCCACTGATGCGAGCAGGATGGCCGTAGTTAATAAAAGAGGCACCAAAGAACAGCTAATAGCTAATGCACTGCATTACTCAATAAATGTTGGCAGTTATTTTTGAGTTTACTTCCCCAAAGTCAAGCGAAAGAGTACAGTATTTTGACATTGACGGGCTAAATAATATGAAGAAAAATCATAAGAATTTGATGCTTATTACATCTAAATAGAGCACGAAAGTATTTATATATTAACAATTCATGGATAAACACAGGTAAAGCATAATTTTATGTTTTCATCTCTGTTTATCTTAATGGTATTTAAGACTTCATTATCAAACTAAAGCAGAGAAAAATCCGCTGGAAAGATTTGGCTAGTGGCTAGTTAGGCCTGTTGATTATACAAATTCTATTATTTATGTTATCCTTGTTGATGGGGAAAAGGAACATCTCACTAGTATTTCCTGTATATCTAAAAACAACTACAAGGGATAGAAGAGTGAAAGATTGGTTGTCCCATCCTCTCTGAGAATCCATTTTCTTGCCATAGAGCAACTGACCAATGGGGTGAAATTGGGCAGGGGACAATGAAACATTACTGCTTCCAATATTTAAAAGTAAATAATTGGCAGCTAAATCCTCCCTGAAAAACCTTTTTCATGCCATAGAGCAACTGACAAATCGGATGAAACTGCAGACAATGAAACCTTGCTACTTCCAATATTTTATTTCAGCAGTGACTATGCATGTAAAAAAAACATTTCTGTAATTTGCTTGTGACCATTAATAAATAAAATTCATTCAATTTTAAAATCAACATGAAAATAACACAGGATATGATCTTAATGAGCGTGCTAATTAATGATGCATCAAAGTGGATAATTCTTAATTGTCATTTGAAAAATAAGTAATGTTCCTTCTATTGAAAAAAAGGTTAAAAGACACTAGGTTAACTTTTAATGTTGCTGGAAAGTATGTAAACGCAATTCAGAATCAAAATGAAAACTATTTTTTTTACTAAAAATTGCTGCATTTATTTGATTGTTACAAATAGAAGTCAAGATTGTAAAACATAGTAAATTATACCATATCATAGTTACACCAAACCGAAGCCTTCACTCTGCTGAATTGCTTGTAACAGTTTATACCTTAACTTCTCTTTCGTACTGTACACTGGGAGATCTAGCTGAGCAATACACGTATGTGCCACCGGCAAATACGCCGTGTCTGCTGTTGACTGAATTGTCACTTTCAGAGCCTGAGGAAATGAAACACAAAACACACTTTTGAGAGGTACACTAACAGAAATTTTTGACATCTAAAGAAATACAAGTTATGAAGACCCACATATAAGGCAGGATTAGGCCCTGAGATTCCAACAGATCAGCTTTTTGAAGGAAGGAAGAAAGGTCATCAGAGATAGGGAAGACATAAGGAGGAAGAGAGAGCCCGAGTCTGGTGGTGGATGGGAAGAAAGTCACAGTAATATCAAGATAAGTCATGAAATTCAAATGCAATCCAAACTAATACAAAATATATATTCCTTTTCTCAATAATCTAAATATTTGGGAAAGGAATACAGGGTGGATATTATCATTCTGGCCCTATATAAAGAAATTTTTCATACACTTAAAGAAGTTTAAGAAACTCACCTTCATCCCTAATATAGGGATACGATCTGTGCCAGTCAAGAACATGAGGAACTGCTTCTTTTGCTCGAGGGTAAGCTCATGGAAAACTTCCCAGAATATCTTGATAACAGGATGATCAGCATAATACTCACCCTAAAATTATGCAATATACAGCCACTCAATAAATTATATTTTTTTATATACATGGTCTTCCCCTGCCAAGGTTAAGTGAATGGTAAAAATTCATAAGAAATAACCGCACAATGATAAAATTACTCATTTCCATCTTTCTTGCCTGCCATTCCTGGGCTTTCCCACAGTGCTTTTAAGGAGTGTATGTTATGCTGCTACAATATGAGATTGTAGGTGGTGTAAATCATTTCTGTGTATTATATCCACAGAAGTATTAAGACATTCACTGGGAATCTAAAAATTCTACATGTTTTTGGGATAAGCTGCTCTCTGACATATCATCAAATGTTAATGGGAACACAAACTGCCAAAATATAAATATCTCATTCAATAATTTTTTTTTATATACAGTATATTAACCTCCATTTACCAGGTCAGTAGGGTGGCCAAAACCAGAGGAGTAAAACTGAACAATTACAAAAAATGTTGTGAAAGTTAAATATATTTATTCTTATATTATAGAATTAATTTCATTACATAAATGCTAATGAATATATTATACAGTAACAATAAGGAACAAAATGGTGTCATAAAAATTTTAAGAAAGCAATACATATACAGTATGTAGATACACTCAATCCTCATGTTAACGTACTAAAGGGGGAGGGGGTGGGAAGTGGGTGGGGGTGCGTGTGAGAGAGAGAAATAAATAATTAATAAATCAATTTTTCAACATATCAGTCATTCAGATGCATACCAACCACAGTAGTAAAGGAAAGCAATACTGTAAAGTGTACTTTACCTCTTTTTATATATTGGATAAAGAACTTAGATTATTTTTCTATGTTTTAGAGCTTATTTTTAGCATTGGTGGGGAACCTAGGTTTGAATTATAAGTGTGTTCCAACTTAATTCGAAATCAGACTAGAGTCAGCTGTCAGGAACGGAACCCTGACGTAAAGTGGGGATGATGTAAAACCGGAACTATATATATATACACTATTTTTTCGGCAGAAAAAATAACCGATAGCAATGTCAAAGGACAGGGTATGTTGAAGACAAGTTACCACACTTCCTTTTTTACAGGTAAGGAAATGCTCCTAGCAATAGAGAAATATTAGTTATTCTCTCTCTCAGCATGCAACAAGGTTAAACCATCCATATATACATACCTTATATTCAGCGGTTGACTCTAATTCTGCCCAATCATAGTTCTCATTACCGGTAACCAAAGACATAAGTTCTATCGGCTGGAAGAGTTTGAGCACTATTCCTCCACATACTTTATAAAATCCCTGATGAAAGGCTTCATACTGAGCATCTATACTCTTGTTGAGTTTATAATCTACTAATAGATCCACGTACTCCTGTTTGTTTCCAGCAGTGACTGGTATCGAATCACCGTTTTCTTTCAGAGGGATAGTCTTCATCACCCCAAAAAAGTCCTGAGTGACGGTAAAGTTCAAACAGAAAATCTCTTCAACGTCATCCTTATCATATTCGAGCAACTGATGGAGACTTCTTGTTAGGGAAGGGTCTAAGTCTGCCAAGTCATCTAGGACGATGGAGTCCCCTAGAAGTTTTTTATACAGGACCAGAGGAAATGGTAGATTGATTATTGTGAAGTTGTAAATAGCGAGGCCACAAACAATGCCAATCAAGGAGTATTCGGATGCCTGCTCCAAACTTCCTTCTTTGAACCAAATGGCATTCGTCTCAGAATACTGCATGAACATTCCAAAGTCAGGATTTAGTATTTCTCTTAAGAGGAGAAGGAAAAACTCTTTGCGAACTCCTCCAGCATCCTCCGCTTCCTCCCCAATGAAATGTACTTTCAAAGGTCTCTTGAATTCTGTCACACCATGAAAGAGCAGCTGTTTGACAGTGTCTTCCACAATATGATCACGGCGAATGCTAAGATTCAAGAACTGCACTTGAGCTGGATCCAAGAGCCAGAGCATGGGACTACTATTGAGAAAAGCCTCCTGCATTGCACCCTGCATCTGACGGGTGGCATCGCAGCGAAGTAGCAGCGTCTTGGCTTGAGCATCAAAGAGGAAAGGGTATTCACAGAAAGATATGGTGGAGTCAGACATCCCAAATGGTCGCATTTTACTACTAATCCAGTTTAAATAATCTCTGCGGATATCAATCTTTTCAGCAATTTCAGCTACATAAAATGCTTCGTAGGATATCCTGGCGGCTTTAGCCCCGTGTTTCAAATTTTCTTGATGAAGAAGAGCCAATATTTTTAAAGAAGAAAGTAATGCCCTTCTGTCCATATCAGCACTGGAATGCTTAGCTCTCTTTATCATGCTTACTATCACATTCTTGTAGACTTTAAGTAACTGCATCATATAGTCCACAGGTAAATGCAACATCCACATTTTAAATAAAGATCCTACATTCTCATCCAGGTCAAGCAATGCCTCTGCAAAAGGCATCTGTAGTTTGTATATGTGACACGAGTCGAAGAAAGATTGATACAGGGGTAGTATAATGAAGCAGCGGAGACAATCATTCGTTTTTGGATGTTGAGGTAATTGGTTGACTGCCTGTATAATTGCATTCTGCACCACTTCTGTAATTGATTCGCGAGGCAATCGCCCCAATTTTGCCATATACTCTTCTGCAACCCTAAAATCAACTCCGTGAGTGTGCTTTGGAGCATTCTTGTTCAAGAATGATCTATTCCAACACGAGAGGGACCCAAACGCGGTCTCCATGTACGTAAACAAATCGTCATCGATCATATCTCCTTCTCCTATAGAGAGCATTTTATCTATCTGGGTCTCCTCAACACCAAACGGTAGCTGCAAAGTTGAATTGTCTATATTTTCTGAGGCAACAGGTTCTTTAGTTACAGTAGCTAAACTGGAGTCTCCACCAGCGTATATCCTCTTTATATATAACTTAGGTAAGCTAGTCTCTCCATCAGAATCCACTTTTATTAAAGATACACCACCTGGGGAACACCAAGGCCCCAACACAACTTGGGGAAGGTTCCTATTGCAAGGAGTTTTTATACCAAGCTGACCAGACATTCCCTGCCCAAACGCATAAGCCTGACCTTGTGATGGCACATATACTAATGTATGGCATCTTCCACATGCTACCTGACTGACCTTAGAACCAACAAGGTCAAGGACAGTGCGAGGAACATGTCCATCATTGTTTGAGCCATGGCCCAACTGCCCATATCGGCCATATCCGAAAGTCCATAGTTTGCCCTGGGCATCTATTACCGCTGTGTGGCCTTCCCCAGTGGCTACATGAAGGATAGGTTCTGAGTATGTAGCTAGATTGGGCACAACTGATGGAGTATGGCTAGAGTTTTCATCATTTTTTGAAGAATACCCCAGCTGCCCCTGTTTATTGGATCCCCAAGTCAAGAGGTACCCAGCTTGAGTAAGAGCAGCAGAGTGCTGTCCACCTGCTATAATATGAACTAAAGGTACTCCTATGAGGCACTTGATTAACGTAGGCTCCCTTTGTGGACTCTCTCGATGACCAAGTCCTAATTGTCCCAGGCTATTGAGCCCCCACGAATACAATTCACCACCTGGCAATTATTAAAATATACATATTATGAATATTTGACTACGTTGGTGAGAATGCAATACTTGTATTACCTGCAAGTAGTAAGAGAAACCTAACTAAATGGGAAAGAGGAGAGAAGGACTGACAATTCTCTTCCATTACTTTTTTAAAAGCTATAATTAGAGGTGACAAAAATGGCAAGGAAGGATGAAGTCCTGCTCTCTCCTTTTTTCATATTCTTTTAGTTGTGGTACCTTACTAGCTGCGAAATACTATGGCATCATGAAAAAATTAAGTAAATTCTAACGTCAAGTTACATAGAGACAGCAAGAACATCTACTTTTTTAATTCAATAATATTCATAAAATATATACTCATAAATTTAACATTTAATTGATTAAAGAGTTAGTCATTTTTAATAATATTTCCAAGATGCCATACTCAATTTTTAAAAACCATTTTTGCAAACTACAAATGCCATGCAAGGTCTGCATAAAAAATTCAAAATACTAATGGTATGAATTGGCTATCCCTGTGGTGGTGAAGAGAGGATACAGTACATGAATGCAGTACTGTACCTGTAAAACCTGCATGTTATAAGAACAAACTAATATTTTTTTTTTTAATTTTTTAAACTTTATTTCCATTTCATTACAATGGGTATTCGTCAGCCAGGGCAAGCCCCAACCCCCCACTGTGATGTCCAACCACAGCAGTTCCTGCCAGTAAACAGCTTAAACTCTCGGTCTTGGACGGGGACCGATCTTTCGACCTCGTGAATGCGAAGCCAGCGCGTTACCACTGTACTAGCCAGCAGGTGAGTGGGAGCTGGCAATTCCTCTCTTGGAATTTTATGGCTAATATAAATAACTGGCAGAAAGAGCAACGATGAACAGAGTACACAGAGGCCCAGCTACCTAAATTCTTCAGCTACAGTTGTAGTTATGTGCTCAACTAGGGAGATGACAGACCAGCGTTCGAGCCCACTGCAGAGCACTAGAAGAGTATCCAGCCTTATTTCCCTGGCATCAATCTATTTGTGTCCACCCCCACATGGGGACAAATGGTGAAACACAAAAAAGTGGTAAACTGATGTAAATAGTTTGGATTAAACATTAATACTCACTTGAAGAAAGTGCCAGAGTATGATTGGAGCCACAAGCCACTTGAACGATTTGAACTCGTGCTAAACTCTTCACCAACTTGGGGAGATCTGTATGGGACTCTGTTGTGTTCAAACCTAACTGGCCAAAGCCATTCTCCCCCCAAGCATATACCTTAAAGACACAAAAACTTAAACACAATATAACACTAATCAGTCACAATATATAAAAAAAAAAAAACTTCTCACGTTTTTTCTTCCTGCACAAGACTAATCAAAATTCACTCTACCTTTCTGGAGACTCAAAAGCATATTTATAAGATTTTAAAATATTTTTCAAGACTTTCCATTGCCTTTATCTAAAATTTCCTCAAATATTCTGAAGACTATAAGCAAATACACAAGATTTCGAAATATTTTTCAAAATTTCCTCAACATTGCTGATGGCATTTTCAAGGCTTCCCATACCTTTGGGGTTGGAAAATAATTCTAAGGCCATGGAAAAGCTGAGGTGAGAAATACATGGATATGGCTGGGAAGACACATTGATACAATTGTGGAAGTTTGAAATGGGCTTCTCTGCCCATTTCTTTCTTTTATAAATGCCAAATGCAAGAGAAAGTATGAGACAAGTCAAAGTTGTTATGCATCTGTTTCAAAATAGGGTCAACCATTCCAAACAGGGCAAGAAATAGTGGTACAATATTATTTAAAAATAGTACATCATCTAATACCAACAAATTTTTTCCACCTGGGGGAAGGGACAAGAATATCTCCTCCATATTTCTCTGCATCTTGTAAAAGATGACCAAATGGGATAGAAAGAAGGCACTGGAAATCCCCTCCTCTGTATTTTCCTCCCTCCCACAAAGAGTCAAGGTTTTTTGCTTTGACTCACCCACCTCTCTTAAAAGGGGGATTAATGTTTTTGTATACAGACATAGATTTCATGAAAAAAAACTTTGCGATTTAGAAATGTATTTGGTGTACATGTGTGTCACTATTAGTCACCATTATAGGGGTGGACACAGAGTGTGGTTGCGGAATTAAGGCTGGATGCCCTTCCTAGCGTCCCATGGTGATCTCAATCACGAGTTTAAGGAACAAAGCACCAAGACCAATCTGCTACCATGGTCCCCATCCATCCTAACAAAATACATTCAAAACTTTATGACGAGTCACCTGCATTATATAATGCTTTACAGTACAAGAAAGTGCCAAAGCCACTCCAAAATAAATTCAAAAACCAGCTCCCCATTCTCTAATTTACAAAAAAGGAAAAAAGTATCCATCAACCACCAGTAACCAATTCTTAAAGATAACCATACCTATAAAAAGAGGGGGAACAATACCCCGAGTGGTAACCTACGTGTCGAAAAAGTTGACTAAATGGGGTAGAGTGAGGGGATTGGTAATCCCCTCTTTTGCATTTCCTCCCACAAAGAGTAATTTTTACTCTGACACAGCCACCCTCCATTATAAGGTGGATTATAATTCTTGTATATAAACATATAGAGACAGATATAAAAAAAAAGAGGAGGTATTCTGTAAAACAAGACTACAAGTAATGAGGTATGCTAAAAATTACACACACAAGGGGAGATTACCACAGCATATCTGGAAGAGTGCTAGACTCAGGAGGCAATGGACCTGCCTTCAATCCTATGGTGTGGTGATAGGGAGGTCATCCAGCCTTAATTCTCCAGCTTTAATTTATCTGTGACCTCTCCCAAATGTGGACTAATAGTGACACAAAAAAAATAAATAACAGCTTACAAGGCCCCATGATGTGACTGCTACAGAATGCTGGTCGCCAACTGCAATGTTTGCTATGGTGTAGTTTTCTAGCTGATCAATATGCTCTGCTCATATGGAAAGAGAAAATGATAATGAATTAGAAACCTCTTAATATACTAGTCTAAGTACCAAACCTACAAATTGCCAAAAAATTTATTTAAAGTTTTGCAGTTTTAAACCTTTGATACCTCTGTAGCAGGTTATGCTATATTGATGTTACACTTAGAAAAAAAATGAAAATAACATGAGCTGCTATTGAGATATCAAAGTATTAAAGATGTGAAACTGTAAACTCAATTACTTGAATATTGTATTTTTGGCAGCCTCGTATGTCATCAATAACATAAAAAGACCAGTTACTGCCTTTGAAATGATACATAAAAGAATGAGCTATCACATTGGCAAGAATGTTAAAGAAATTTTTACTTGACGTTCCCTTAGCTCAAAACACTGTCCCCTTGTTTAAATAGGCCTCCATATTTTGCTTATAAGAATAATTTTGCCTTGCTTACAATGGCCTTAATGCTGTTTGTTTATCAACTTCTCCCTTGCTTAAACAGGCCTTGCTTTAATGTAACTTTTGTTTTGCTTAAACGACCCTTCAAATCGCATTCTCTGCAACTTTCTCCTCTGGCAAGACAGACCATTAATTAATAGGGTCTTAAAATTTTTTACTTATAACATTTACCTCTGCTTAGAAATGCTCTGATTCAATATTCTGCTTGCATATAAATAACCTTTACCATATTTAAACTCCCACTAATTTTCAATGTGACTATTTAAAATCTTTTTTCCATGCTCATATAGGCCATAATATTCCGCATGAGGCATATTTCCTTGTTTAAACAGGGTTCAATACTTGTATTTAACATAACATTTTCCCTTCTTTGTACTGGCCTTAAAAGTTTGTTTCTTTAGTAATATGTAGTAAGTTGGCCTATGGCACCAGCCACTGCAATACTACAGCTGCAGTTCTTTTGGACTTAAATAGGACTGACCAGGACAGCTCAATATTAAGTCTTCATTCAATTAAAGTTCTTTTCCCATGTCTACTTCTACACCAAATATTCTGGCATATCTGTTACACATCTCTTATTATCACATCTGACAAGTCACAACACTCCTTATCTCTATGCTTTCTCTCTCATCATTATTAGGTCTTCATTACTCTGACTATTTCTTCAGATTGTCCTTTTGTTGCTTATCATTCTCTTATTTCTAATGTGTCCTTATGCCGGTACTTTTCTTAAATGACTCCCTGTTGCCCGGGCCCAATGATGGTCATTTTCTTTGCCCACCCCCATATCACACTCATAAAGAATTGCTAAAGAACTATTGTACAATATGGATATCTTTCTTCCTTGAGTGATTCTAGATCATATCTTATGTCAAAAATACAGATGCAAATTTACCTGGCTTTCTTGTGATCTTGTTATGCCCAAGTTGGCCACCTTCATTATTGCCACAAGAATACACAATGCCCTCTTCAGTCAAAAACAAAGTGTGGGTAAGGCCCGATGCAACTAAGGAAAAAAAAATGTTTTAAAAATAATGGCATGGCAGATAAATATTATTACAACAAAATTAAAAACAAACAATGGAAGACTAGTCACATTAATAATTATATAGTAGCCATGTTCCCTTCGGGATGGGTAAGTACCCTGTCATATCTCATCTCTGCCATCAGCTTCTTTGCAGTAAGAAAATATTAAGGGAAGAAAAAACTATCAACCTCTCTCATTTTTACACCTCCTTCCTCTATTCTAAGTTTCTGCGAGATGAGGGCTTATGTGGTAAATAATTTATAGAAATTAAAAAAATAGTATTGACATTAAATACAGTATAACAATAATTATATAATGATAAATATTTTAATAATAATAATAAATAACAAAGTATAATTACTAGAGTACTGTACTAGAAGAAGAAATTATACAGTACTTTAAAACCCTTCATACCTTGCTTTATGTTCCAAGACTTAGAGAAGAACTCATACAGTACTAAAAGACTCTTCATACCTTGCTTTATGTTCCATGACTTAGAGAAGTCCATAAACGTTGGAAGGATGAGTTGTTCAACCTCCGGGGCCCCCATACCAAGTTCTCCATTGGAAGTTGATCCCCAACAATACATGGAAAACTGCAATACAAAAAACTATAAGCTACATCATTTTAAAATCTGTAAATGGTAGAAAATACCTCTCCCTGTTCCCCTGCGTATTGCAAAAGTTGACTAAATGGGGCAAAGTGAGGGGATTGGGAATATCCTCCTTTGTATTTTCCTCCCAGAAAGAGTCAAGATTCATAAGAGACATTCAAAAACTGCAAAGCGTCCTGGAAGATACTTAGGAAATCTACATTCTCTGCTAGAGAATAACAAGAGTTTCCTTGACAGCTTGCAAAAATCAAAATGGTGAAGCATTAATATGTTGCAATAATGCAAAGTACTTCACTGGTAATACAAACAGTTTTATACATATTACATTCATGGCTTTTGTACTTGCTGCAGGAATATGAGAATTTCTCTTGCCTCCTGACCTTTTGATAATGTTCTTTGTAAACACATGCCAGATACCAAGCTCAAAGCTATGATTATGATTATTAAGTACTTTATCAGAAACTACTCAAATATTTTTGCTTTGAAGTTGGTATCGTACTTATATTCTGAGGGATAACGTATACAGGTACACCTAGTTCTTAGAATAACGCGAAGATAGGTTCTCAAAAGTGACGGCTAATGTGAAAATCGCATAATGTAACGAGTCATTTCTCATAAGAAACAATGATAATGGGCATAGATACATTTCACAACCGTACATACACACACTATGCCAAAAATATAAGTAAAACATATTTTATAAGAACGTAACAAATCAGAAAGACCTGTGGTTATATACATTGACATGCAAATCTGATTTCCAGTTTTCTTACTGACCATTCTATATCTGTAGTTGTAGATGGCGCGACATCTAGCCCTTTCTCTGTTTCCAGTGGTGTTCCACAGGGCTCTGTTCTTTCACCTCCTCTCTTCCTTCTCTTCATCAATGATCTTCTACAATCCCCATCTTCCTCTATTCTTCATGCCTTTGCTGATGATTCTACCCTTCACTTTTCCTCTGCCTTTTCTTCACAGCCTTCATCTGTTACTCGTAATCATTCTCGTATCACTCTTTCTTCTACTCTTAACTCCGATTTGCAGAAAGTATCTGAATGGGGCACTCAAAATTTGGTTAAATTCAATGCCTCTAAGACACAGTTTCTGGCTATCTCTTTATCTTCTCCTCCTGATAACCCTATTGTCTTCAAAACTAATGAAATTTACCCTCTTAACTCTATCAATATATTAGGAATTCATATACCCTCTAACTTGTCTTGGAGGAATCACATATTCCAAATTTCTATATCTTCATCCAAAAAATTGGGGGTTTTGCTTCGTTTTCGTCATTACTTTTCCTCATTGCAGTTACTTAAAATTTACAAAGGTCTTATCCGCCCCTGCTTAGAATACTGCTCACACATCTGGGGTACTTCTTCCTTTACTTATCTTCTTGATAGGGTTGAATCTAAGGCAGTCAGAATCATTAATGATCCTTCTCTTACTTCTAACCTGGATTCTCTCTCTCTTCGCCGTAAGGTATCTTCCCTTTCGCTTTTCTATCGCTGCTCTGATGAGTTGGCGAGTTGCATCCCTCCTCCACTGCCGAGGCCACGTAACACTCGCCAAGCGGCCTCATCTCACAAGTACTGTGTGGAGATTTGTAGCTCGCGGATTGGTCGGTGCAGCGACTGCTTCTTCCCATCTACCTCCAGACTCTGGAACTATCTTCCTCCTTCTGTCTTTCCTAATTCTTATGACCTTTCATCCTTCAAAAAGCAGATCTATCGTCATCTCAGAGCCTAGTCCTCCATATCTCTGGGTTCTCTTTACTTTGACTGTTTTTTTCTGTCTGTCGTTTTCCTTTGTGTAACATTACCTCATCTCTGCCTTGCCCTTAACCTTTTTCTTTTCCTTCGTCTTGGTATTTTCTCGTGCCTGGGCCTTTGTTGATGAGGGCAGTTTCTGCCTGTCCCGGTGTCACACTCTTAAAAAAAATATATAAAAAAAAAAATAGTGTAGCGTATAAAAGATATACAGATTTACTGTACAGTAAACAAATTAATGCACTCTATTATGCGGTGGGGAACATGCATACACTGGGACGTGCATGGTAGCGTTGAGCACAAGGATGCGGGAGAACGAACCTCTATTTGCAAACGTTTTTGCTCTCGCAGGCTTTTTCCCTGATGATATTATATGGCAAGTCTGTTTGCTGTTTGTTCTTAATGCTTTTTTTCCATGCTCTTCATAATATCCGATCGCATTAAGCAGTAGAAGAGGAGCAGGATGCGGTAGAACGAACCTCTATCTGCAAACGTTTTTCCGCCTCCGTATCAGCTGATGCACTCTCGCACGCCATTTCCCTGACAATATTATATTGCAAGTTTGTTTGCTGTTTGTTCTTAATGCTTTTTTTCCATTCTCTCCATAATATCCTATTGCATTAAGCGGTAGAAGAGGAGGAGGATGCGGGAGAACGAATCTCTATCTGCAAACGTTTTGCCACCTCCGTATCAGCTGATGCACTCTCGCTCGCTATTTCCCTGACAATATTATATCGCATCTTTGTTTGCTGTTTGTTCTTAATGCTCATCCACGTACTGTACTTAGCATGTTTTCCATTCTCTCCATAATCTCTGATCGCATTAAGAGCTCTCGCACGCTATTTCTCCGACGATATTATATCGCAAGTTTGTTTGCTGTTTGTTCTTAATGCTTTTTTTCCATTCTCTCCATAATATCCGATCGCATTAAGCAGTAGAAGAGGAGGAGGATGCGGGAGAACGAACATCTATCTGCATATGTTTTGCCACCTCCGTATCAGCTGATGCGCTCTCGCACGCCTTTTTCCTGACGATATACAAACCTTAACACAAACACAGTTAGAACAAGCGATATATCCACACAGCATACTGGGTAAAGAGACACTGAAGCACATGGCAGCATGGCGGAAAAGAGCCTCCAAGGCAGTAGATTATTTACTAAAATGAAAATTTTTTTTTTTTTTTTTTGCATGGGCATTATTTGTGTATTTCATATTTTTTTACCATTATTCTTTGGGGGCGTTATTCCATTTTCGCAGATTTTAAAAATGCGTAAAAAGCGAACTGGGTGTATTTGTAATATCAGAATTCTTCATAGTAATGTAGTGTATTTCCTGAATAGGATACAAAATACAAAATTACAAGTGTTGGAAATCTGTAACAATAACAGTGTATATACTGTATTATGAACAAATGACTGCAACCACATAATTGTGTGAATCATGACTGTAGTTGGCTATCAGAAGCATAACTTTATGAGTGCTACTAGGGATCCTACTTACAACGATGTATATTCACTCCCTAAAAAACTCACAATAAAAAGAAATTTTAGAATGCAGAGTGAGTGTACAATTAAGGAGAATTAAAAGCATATGTGACCATATTTACTTGCCATGCATTAGTGAAAGCAAACATAGAAAAAGTAAATTAAATTTACAACAGTACAATAACCTAAAAATCTGGGGATTATGGTAGCCAAGTGGTGAAAGTGATCGCCTCTGGAGTTGATAAACCCACCACCGAAACCACCATGATGCGCTGAGAAGGGAATCCAGTCTTAACTCCCTAGCCAAATAGTCTGTGTCCACCCCCATAACAGGGCTAACAGTGACACACAAACTGAGGATTATTACAGTAAAGCTAACAATCTACGTTTTGTGAGGGGAGGAGAGTGCATATTTTCAAGTATACAATAGAGAATTGAACTATATTCAAAAGTCAACGGTAAAAATGAAAATTTTCACACTCCTATATGCACCAATATTATAAATATGAACCCTGATCGGTAATCTCAAATTTTTTTTTTTTAAAGATAACAGCTTATGCTAAATCCTTCATTCAATGCAACTGTAGGACATTCATCTGTCCAATTTCCAATTAATAGCAACATCAGGAGCAGCTGGCAGATCATCCTTTGTTTGATTTACGAAATATTAGAAGCTATGAGATATAAGGACTGAACCGAGATTCACTGAAGCATTTAACATTTAAAAAAAAAAAAAAACTAATGAATGCTGAATTTTTCCTTCTTTGACGAATTTTTTTTCCCCCTGTGATATTACATATTCCAGGTGGGGAATCTTTTCTAGTATAGAAAGTATTGCAGAAACCTGCTTGTCTCACAGGGTTCCTCATAAAATTTAAATTTTGCTGATTTCTCGACATATCTACTTTCACGCAATGATAATAGTATACACATAAGACAATTTCAAATACCTCCATGACAACATTTTCGAGAGAATTATTAACTTTCTAATGTGATATCAGAAGGAGGACTAATAATCCTTCTTCAATTAATTTTCTCTTCTCTTTTTCTACATCATAATAAGAGTCATGATAGCTGGTTAGGATGCAGCCCTGATCCCTAAGTTTTTATTGGGTTGGTTGTGGATGCCCTCTTACTTTGTGCAGGAGGCAGCATATTAGCACAAAAAATTAAAACTGCATAACTACGATCACTAAACGTCAACATTCTTATCTCTTTTACAGTTCAATAATGATAAGCAAGATATATGAAGAAACCACTGGCCAATCTTTTTCACACAGAACAACACCTTCTTACCAAAAGAGACTATATGTGAAGAGCTAAATTTAATGATATATAATAGGATGGTTTTAATCAATCGCACTTCTTATATAAAAATGTACATTACCTGAAGAAATTCTTGAAATGTTAGAGTTTGTGTCAAGAAGAGCTGCATGAATATATTTAGAAGAAATTAGATTTATTATTTATCAACTAACACGCAATCAGAAGAAATGGTAATGTAACCCAGATTTACTGTATCAACCTATTAGGTAAATTCTACTTATGCAAAGACTGTTTTGGATGTTAGATTAAATTAGAATTAATTACAGTATATGCTACTTTGCTATATCAAACCAATTTTAATATCGATACACTAAGTATACTGTACATAAAAGAGTTCACTGTACGGTAGGGATAGTATTTAATTTCATAAGAGTTGGTTAGCGTGATAAAAGAGTTTGGGATACATGGTTAGAGTGAAACACCATTTCGGATTTGAGTTTAAGTAGATTACTTTTTTCACTTCTCATAGACTTTTGCTCAAGTTAGACTTCCGACAGTTGATAGCTGGTTTAAAGCCTTATGCACGTACCAATCTATTCGGCTTAAATTTCTAAATATATTCAACATATTCACCTGAGTAACACTAAACTTGGATTTGGTATAATTCTACAGGATCAGGGGAGCTTGGGTAATAAAAAAAATTTCGACATTAAACCATGATCCGCATCTGTACCAAGAAGTTCTTGAATTTATTTAGAAGTTACAATATCACAGGGGACCAAATACAGACTGCCTTTCTGAGAGCTATGCAAGTTTCAAATGGAAGTAAGGGAAGACAGGTTCCCTCACAATACAAAAATTTTAACTCTAATACTGGAGTAACTTTTACATTATGGGTTTCTAATGATAATAGCATTTATTACTGGTGACTGTTGCATGACAGTTTGGCTTACTGATATAAGTGATGTTATGCTGAGTTACATTAGAAAATAGACAGCTGCAGAGGTTTTTATCCTTGTTTATTTACTTTTACAAATGCAAAACACTGGAATATGATAGTCTGTGTTCATATAATTCACACAATTCTGAGACACTTATTGCACTGCTTAATAACACAAACATGTGGGACAGTACTTTCATAGCCAATGGAATATTTCTTTTATGGCCATTCGTCGGGCCAATGGATGTAATATAGGCTCTCAGTGTTCTGACTATACAGGACTAATGCACAAGCACAGATTCCGCTCCTGTTAGCCAATCACTAACCACTTACATGTCTTCAATAGGCAATGATTCCTTACATAACAGAACTCAAATTTAAACTGCTTTTAATCTTTGTTCCAGCATGACTTTTGAGTTGTGTGGGAATGATACTCAATGCCTACCAACCTCCAGAATAACTTATATACTCTCGGGCCTTGCCAGTGCATACAGGTTACGAAAGGAGGATGTGATGTCCTTCAGTCCGGGAATATAACTCTGTGATTGTTTTTATATAGGTTAGGTTAGTCAGGGAGGTATGGAGCGAGCTCCTAGTTAGGAAATTGGAGTGTTGAGTTGGAAAGCAAAGCACCCGCCAGAAAGCAAAGCACCCGCCAGTAAACAAGTAACAAAACTACGGTTTCCTAGTTTTTGATATCTTATGTATAAGTTTTTTATTTCCATGACAACTGGCTGAGTGTTGTGATATACCCACACTTACCTCCCCCCCTCCCTATTATTGATCAAACCATGAATACCAGCTTTCAATTCGATGGGAGAGCTAATGTAAATATTCAAATTGTTTTCATATATTTTATAATTGATATGATTTTTGCTAAATGTAAGAATAACTATGAATGTATTTTTGCAAAATTGCAATGTCAGCAATCACTGATTGCACTTAGATATTAGTTGCTCTATATGGCGCCATACCAATGTTGCTGTTCCCTAAGCTATCTTGCCAAACACCCCTAAGTCCCTAAAAAAGGGCCACTGCCGATCCCGACTTCCTCAGAGCACTTGGGGGATTGCATTGCATTATTAGAAGAAGAAAAATACCCTCAAATAACAAAAAGGTGCGAAAGTACAATTTTACCGTTTATTTTTTTTTTACCACTCTACAATGAAAATGGACAAAAAGCCTTTTCCATCATTACAACTACATACCTCCGGACATACACCAATATCCACCGGAGAATCGGAAGAGGAACTAACTCGGACGAGGTAAAAAAATAAATAAATAAATAATAGATGCAAGCCCTGTATAAAAATCACTTAATAAACGTCAAACAATTTAAACGCATATTAAGCGTTCTATATTTAGTATCTAAAAGCTTAAATAAATTCCAAAATTATTCTTAAAATGGCAGAAAACGTCCGAATAAGTAAGTACAACGTGAGGAGAGAGTTTGAACGAAATGTAACGGAACTGTCTCGGACCTTCTCGGAACATGTAGAAACTTCTGTAAAGAGAGAGAGAGAGAGAGAGAGAGAGAGAGAGAGAGAGAGAGAGAATCGGATCCGGATAACTAGGATAAGATAAGCACTGTAAAGCGGTTATTATTTCACTTGGGCGCCAGTATTTCATTTCATTTGGGCACCAAATTCGCCCATATATCAGGTTAACATTCCAATATCCTTTTATAAAATGGGACCTGAAATTATTATAGGTGTCTTGAATATATTTCAAGACAGTTTATTTCTACGTACATTATGTAAGTGTTATTTTGCATATAGTTTCGTTTATTGTAACGTAAGTGCATGAATGTATACTTTTAGACTTAGCATGTATACTTATTAAGTTCTATCATGTATACACGTATATTCGTATGTATAATGTGTAGTTTATTAGGGAGGCTGGCCATAGAAGACGTGGAGAAAGGAATGTAGGTCACTAATGGATTTTAGCCATTAACCCTTCACCTCCTTGATAACACTTATTGCATCGCCTCGTTGAACAAAGAACTGTTGTAAGCAAGTCATAAGTCAACTTAGTCCTAGTACCAAGGACCCCGACAAACTAGAGGAGTTTGTGGGACTTTCTTACAAATAATTAGTTGCCGTCGTGAGATGCTACGAGGCACTCATTTATACTGTGCTGGTTGACAGTACTTAAAGAGTAATTAGTTGCCGTCGTGAGATGCTACGAGGCACTCATTCTTACTGTGCTTGTTGACAGTACTTATAAGTGTATAATTAGTTGCTCTCGTGAGACATTACGAGACACTCAAGTAGATGAACGTGATAGAGATCTGTGGATCAGAAGATACGTTTTTGATTCGGAGTCCCGTGATTGCTGACGACATAAGGGTTGTCCGGACAGATGAGTCCAGATTCATTGTATTTCTAACAATATTTATAACTACGTGTGAGGAACAGAATGAGCTCATTTAATTGAACACTCGTAGGTAGAATGTATGTTAGAAAATGTATTATTCTGTATGAGGAAGTTTTAAATTAAGGTGAGGAGAGTTTATTTAAATATTCACATATCAGCAGTTCATAAACCCCCATATAAAATATTTGCATGTATGTTTATGCATGTAATATTAATTATATTTTATTGGTAGAGGATTTAATTTTGAGATCGTGGTAGGCCTCTACTGAAGCCGTGTCAGGATTTCCGAATTTAGGGGGTTATAAGATCGAAGGGTAAATAACACACAGGAAATCCTCCACAGCTTTTGGTCCTTCGAACCGGATGAGAATTGGTGTGGTAATGGTGAAAATAGTGTACATTTTAGATAAGCTCCCGCCTTGTAAGAAGTAAGTGTAAAACTCTACGGTTAAAATCTTCCACATTTCAGCGAAAACAGGGAGGAGCATTGCATGTATTTGCATGAATATTGCAAATATACCTTTGAAATTTAAGTGGTTGTTGAAATAAATAAGAGAATCCATTTCCCACGTGGATAAAGCGTTTCTCTATCTGTGGAAACGAAATATACTTTCGTAGTAGAGCGTCCATTAAGTAATTTGGATATTAGTACCCAATTTCGGCTGGGTGAACAGTGGTGTTTAGGGATTTGTGTGTTTACATATTTCCCATTTAACGATATCTAGAATGTCGTATTGATTCCTTTGTTTACGTAAATAAACAGAAGGTAGTGACCCACCTACTGCTAGGTGCACAGTGTCGTTTGAGGAACAGTGTGGTTTGCATTACACTTTCCATTTACTGTTGCTGACTTAACAGTGTCGTTTAACTGATGAAAAGTGTGTTTTACACTTTGAGGATTGGCGTCATAATTGACGGAATTAAATAACTGTATGTTATTATCTTGAGATTTGGAAGATTGTCCTTTGATACTCTTTACAGAGTGATTGTTTGTTGCATTGTGGATGCATAAAGAAGATCGTGGATTCTTTGATGATAAAATTGCATCAACTATTTGTTTGTTGTTTTATGTTCTATTTGCTTTCTCAATATGTCGGTTAAACCTGAGGCATTAAAACGCCTTCGGGAATTGGTTCAACGTGATTGTGTTCAGTGTCAAACAGAACTTGCCAAAGATGATGAGACACTTGTTGTTAATTATTTAGAAAGATGTCATCATACGCTAACAGAAAGATTCGGAAGATGTGATAGGAAATATGAAGAATATGTCGAGAATAAACCCCTTAAAAGGGATTCTGAAGAGGAGGATACAGAACATGACAATCTAGCTGAAACAGTAAATAATATTAGCTTAGCTGTCCTAGAACGGATTCATAAGTTAGGAACTATGAAGAGTACTAGAGCTCCTAGTTCCGAGAGTTCAAGCCTCCCCAGTGGGCAACCCACACCGAAATTTCCTGAAGTAAAAATACCACAGTTCTCTGGAAACTATGATGAATGGCACGAGTTTTGGGATACGTTCGATAGTTTAGTACATAGTACTTCTATGGCAACTATGACAAAGTTTACCATCTTAAGAAATGCCCTTAAAGGAGATGCAAAAGACACCATAAAGGGATATCCTGTTGCTAGTGAGAGTTATGATGAATGCATTCAACAGCTGCAAGCTATTTATGCCAGCAAGGACAGGATTGTACGAAATTTAATGAGGAAATTGGTAAAAATACCAACTCCCTCTTCTAATTATTCATCACTTTTTAAGTTCAAGCAGGAAGTAGAAGCCATTACTCGAAGTCTGAAAAATTATAAAGACATGGAGAACACTGATTGGGTGTTTTCAGAACTCGTGATGATGAAATTGCCAGAAGATGTTGAGAACTGGATTAGCATGAAAATAGACACAAAATACCCTACATATGAAACCCTCTTGAAGGAACTGGGAAAATATGTATATTATATAGAAGGCAACTTCACTAAAGATAACACAAAGGGAGAGACCCAAACCTCCCAGAGAGATGAGACCCAGTCCTATAAAAAGAATGTGGGTAGTTATGGTGCTACTGCAAATGTAGTAAATAGTAAAACAGAATGTGTATTCTGTGGTTGGCAAGATCATAAGTCTGAACAGTGTAATAAAGTAGTAAGCATAAATGAACGCAGAGACAAATTGAGAAACAATAACAAATGTCTGAGATGTACTCAGTCAGGGCATTATGCAAATGAATGTTACACTCAGTTAAAGTGTAAGAAGTGTAAGAAAAATGGTCATCACGCAGCCTTGTGTTATGAACAAGAGTCAAAATATCGTAGAAGGTTTGAAGAACCTACATTTCTGAATGAACAGTCAGGAAATGGTTCAAATTTAGATGAGTCAAACAATGAGCAAGAACATTCTGACTCCGAAAAGGACAAGAAACATGTTGGTGTGATGACTATGAAGGCAGTACAAAGGCAAATGGTGAAGACGAGTTTACCTTCATGTGCTCTGCCTACTGCAAGTGGAAAAATAAGCAGCTCAAAGGGAAATCTTTGGGTAAATACTAGGTTATTCTTTGATACAGGTTCCCAGTGTTCCTTTATAACTAGAGAATTAGCTGAAAGGCTTAAATTAAACCCAGTAGATGAAATGTCTATTGGTATTGATGCATTTCATTCTGAGACAAAGAAAGGAAGTTTTCCTGTCGTAAATGTAGTTATCAAATTGGGGAAAAGAAGAGCCAGGGTTAAATTACTCGTAGTTGATGACATGGTAATTAGCATCCACACTCCAGGACTAGCAAAGGCTGCAAATGTGTTAAAGTCTAATGGTCACAAGTTGGCTGATGAAGATATTTATAGTGATGTGCTGGAGAACATTGGCATTGTTATTGGTGCCTTACATTTTAGTCAGTTTGTTAGTGGTATTAACAAGTGGGATGTTTATACTTTGATGGAAACACCAGGTGGTGTTATGTTGTATGGCCATATTCCTCATGATACTCAACATGGATCCAGTAGTGTACAAAACCAACTTGTTATGCGAGTAGGAACACAGTTATTGCCTACTACAACACATGAGTTGATTGATGTGGCCATAAAGCCAGTTAATAAGTTGTTGATTAAAGAAGCCATAGAGCCTGTTTATAAGTTGTGGGAGCCAGAGAGTATTGGAGTAAAGCAAGAAGTGCATTACGAAGATAAAACTACACTTAGAAGTTTTACAGATTCTGTTCCTTTGAAGCCTATCCACACTCCTCTCCTACACAATTTTCAGAGTGCCTTTGGACAAATGGAGTCTCTAATAGAACAGTTGGAGGAAATATTGGAGAATGTTCATGTGGGTAATTTGTTGGATGCTTGTACCAGTGAAGAGAAACAGTTTGATATATGCAATACTGCAGATGTAGAGTGGGAAAAGACCAAAATACCACTGCAAGCACTGAATTCCAACAATGCAAGACTTCAAAGGGTACTGGATCAGTGCCTTTCTGAAAATTCTAGATCTCCTAAAGTATCAAACTTTAGTTTAATCTGGAATGTTAATACAGACAAGTTGTCTTTGAAAAGTCTGAAGGCTAGAGAAGATGTGTTGACCAAACATAAACTTCTGTCACTGGTGGGTATATTTTTGGACCCCTTAGGTCTAATATCACCCTTACTAAGAAGAGGAAAAATTCTTATTCAGAGAGCTTGGTCTGAAAGGCTCTCATGGGAATATCTGTTGTCAGAAGTATACGAAGAGGAATCATCAAATTATGAAAGATCTGAACGTCAAGCTGCCCAAAGGGTTAAAGAATTGTGGGCACGCTTAATCATTGATGATAAATTGTAGTACTGATGGGGAGACCCTCCATTTTTTCCTTTTTGGAAGGGCCCAGGATGTCTTGAATATATTTCAAGACAGTTTATTTCTACGTACATTATGTAAGTGTTATTTTGCATATAGTTTCGTTTATTGTAACGTAAGTGCATGAATGTATACTTTTAGACTTAGCATGTATACTTATTAAGTTCTATCATGTATACACGTATATTCGTATGTATAATGTGTAGTTTATTAGGGAGGCTGGCCATAGAAGACGTGGAGAAAGGAATGTAGGTCACTAATGGATTTTAGCCATTAACCCTTCACCTCCTTGATAACACTTATTGCATCGCCTCGTTGAACAAAGAACTGTTGTAAGCAAGTCATAACTCAACTTAGTCCTAGTACCAAGGACCCCGACAAACTAGAGGAGTTTGTGGGACTTTCTTACAAATAATTAGTTGCCGTCGTGAGATGCTACGAGGCACTCATTTATACTGTGCTGGTTGACAGTACTTAAAGAGTAATTAGTTGCCGTCGTGAGATGCTACGAGGCACTCATTCTTACTGTGCTTGTTGACAGTACTTATAAGTGTATAATTAGTTGCTCTCGTGAGACATTACGAGACACTCAAGTAGATGAACGTGATAGAGATCTGTGGATCAGAAGATACGTTTTTGATTCGGAGTCCCGTGATTGCTGACGACATAAGGGTTGTCCGGACAGATGAGTCCAGATTCATTGTATTTCTAACAATATTTATAACTACGTGTGAGGAACAGAATGAGCTCATTTAATTGAACACTCGTAGGTAGAATGTATGTTAGAAAATGTATTATTCTGTATGAGGAAGTTTTAAATTAAGGTGAGGAGAGTTTATTTAAATATTCACATATCAGCAGTTCATAAACCCCCATATAAAATATTTGCATGTATGTTTATGCATGTAATATTAATTATATTTTATTGGTAGAGGATTTAATTTTGAGATCGTGGTAGGCCTCTACTGAAGCCGTGTCAGGATTTCCGAATTTAGGGGGTTATAAGATCGAAGGGTAAATAACACACAGGAAATCCTCCACAATAGGTCCTTATTCTCCAGTTGGGAAAAGTTGGGGTCCATAAATATTTAGTTGGCCGCCGTCGATAAAGGTCCGATTTCTTAAACACTGTAAACCTAGGATACCATATTGTTAGTTAGCTAGACACACACCAATGGATTTCATAAACGCATCTGGCGCGGTTCTGTGTATGGCTAGGATCCCGTACGGGGTCCTAGCCATACACAGAACTGCGTCAGATGCGTTTATGAAATCCATTGGTGTGTGTCTAGCTAACTAACAATATGGTATCCTAGGTTTACACTGTTTAAGAAATCAGTACAGGCATCTTAAAAATGCATCCTCCTTCACAGCTTTCAAAAGGCAAACTATATAGTTTTCTTTTGGACAAATAGTTGCTGCTCATTAAGAACTAATTATTCTCATTGTAAGGAAACAAATATGGAAATGATGCCGATAATAACGATCCTGTATCTAGTGTCATACTTACTACTTTACTATTAACATTATTGTTAACATTTTTATTACAGCATTATTATTTTCTATGAAAGCTACATTTAATTTAACTCTATGTCTAACCCTCTTATTTATTAGTTTAATTACATGTCTACTTATAAGTTACTATTAATGTTGAATAACCATTGTACAAAATGGAAATAAATGTTTTGATTTGATTTGGATTTGGATCTTAGCCATACACAGAACCGCGTCAGATGCGTTTATGAAATCCATTGGTGTGTCTAGCTAACTAACAATATGGCATCCTAGGTTTACACTGGTTAAGAAATCGGGCCAAAGGCCAATCTCAGATTGTTATTAAATTTTGCGATGTTTGATTGTTGTTGTTGTTTGCCGCCATAAAAAAATAGGTAATTCTTAAAAAAAAAAAAAAAATGGATAAACTGGTGAAAAGGCACCTTTTCAGCATCGTCAACCGGAGTAAACACTCCTCACAATTGGCCAACTGTAGATAACGTATCTCATACTTAAGCAACTGGAGATAGAGAAACTTAAGTTAGGCTAGGTCTCCAGTTGGCCAATCATGCGGAGTGCCCTCTCGAGTTGACAGCACTGAGGTGTGTCTTCTCTAATTTATCCATAAAATACCAACCTCAATTATTAAAAAAAAAAAAAAAACACGAAAACAAAATACCAACCCCACTCCTGGACATGCACTATCTCTCAACACTTTAGGGTGATGTTAGCTTCAAAAAGTGCTGTGTTTTCGCAATTGTAAAACTTCCGATGAAACCCGAATTAAATGACCAGTCGATTTAGCTTTTGTCTGTACTAAGTCACTCATTGGGATAACACCTGGTCATAATTTTGTTTTAATTATGCATCTCCGTCCAGGGAAAAAAATTCACTGTATCCACTCCTTTTTAACTCAAAGCTCGAAAACGGTATAGTTTTCATATATACCCAATCTCTTTGAATTCAATACTACAATTGCAGTTTTTGGCCTTAAATAGAATTGGCCAGAACAAGTCACACTTCTCCCCGTCTCTGTTTCTCTATACTATACGTTCTAGATTTCTTAGTGCCCGGGCCCAATGAACACTTTTTTTTTTCGTCACGGTTGCATACATTAAAAATATCAATGATTAAAGCCTATATAAATAGTCAGTTGATATTATTTTTTACATGAACTAAATTTGCCAGGGCAAAAAAAAATTTTTTTTTTTTAGTTTCCGTCTGAAAAAAAACACCCTCTTAACTGCCATTAAAAAGAAGAGGAAAGAGTAAAAGAGCACTTTTCATAATATCTTTAAATGGTGTTAGTTACGAACAGCTCAAGAGTAACATTCCAAACATACCATAAATGGTTCAATGCAAATGTGATATATCAAAGAGGAAACGAAAAATTATTGTAATCAAGGTAATGATGGTGGGACTTTCTTTGAAAAAAATATATATATTTTGTAAGCAGGCTCAAAATTACCATAATATGATTTGTATTCTACTTGATTAGACAGTTACAATAATCTTTATTTTATGTGGCGCTATTAGTTCCCAGTATGGGGGCGGGCACAGACGGAGTGTGGTTGGGGAATTAAGGCCGGATGCCCTTCCTACTACCCCACGGTAAGATTGATCGCGAGTCAACTCCCGAGTCTAGAACTCTGACCACTGGACCATCATGGTTCTCCATGCATTGTTAGACAGTATGTACAGCTCTTGTTTGCCCTGAAAGGCATTTCAGCAGCATACTTAGGTGAAGGATCAAACAAACAAAACATTTATTTCCATTTTTGTACAATGGTTATTCTTCTTTAATATAAGAGTAACTTATAAGTAAACATGTAATTGAATAATAAGTAAGAGGGTAATACATACAGTTAAATTGAATGTAGCTTTCATAGAAAATAGTAATGATGTAATAAAAATGTTAACAATAATGTCAATAATATAGTAATAATAACACCAGATACAGTATCGTTATTATCGGCATCATTACCATATTTGTTTTCCTTTCAATGAGAATAATTAGTTCTTAACTTAGAGAACAGAGAAGTCGATATCAATTACATATAGAGAGGTTAGTTTTAAGGGAAATTGCATTAAATCATTAAGTTTAGTTTAAGTGTGAGTAGCAACTATTTGTCCAAAAGAAAACTATATAGTTTGCCTTTGAAAGCTGTGAAGGAGGATGCATTTTTAAGATGCTCTGGAATATTATTTCAGAGTGTTGGCCCTTTGATAGCGATCATCTTTGAACTTGCTTCTGTGTTTGTTCACTGAATGGATCAGGAAGAAGTGCATAGCTCATTTTCAACGTCCCTACTCTCGACGCTACTGATTAGCTCCAAAGGAATGATGAAGGTTGTATGCTAGGGAATCAAGCAGCGTTGTAATAATAATAATAATAATAATAATAATAATAATAATAATAATAATAATAATAATAATAATATTAATAATCGTTATTATCATCATCAACATGTATTTCGGCTTCCCCCGTCAGGGGTCGCCATAGCGGTTCCACCGTTTCCATATCGCCCTATCCCCTTCCTCCTCATCTGTCACATCAAACACACCCATGTCCTCCCTCACCACATCCATAAATTTGTTCTTTGACCTACATCTCCCCCTTTCTGCCTTGTAGCTCCATCCTCATCACCCTTCTCCCGATATACTCCTCATCCCTCCACAGAACATGCCAAAGCCATCTCACCATGTCCTCAGATCTTCTTTCCTGCGCTTTTCCCCTAATAGACTCATTTGCTACCCTGTCCATCTTCGTCACGCCCAGATAAAACCACAACATCTTCATCTCTGTTTCTTAACCATACACCATAGCTGGTCTTACTATCGTCTTGTAAACATTACCATTTACTTTTGCAAGTACCCTATTATCGTATATATTTCCTGCCACTCTTCTCCATCCACTCCATCCTGCCTTCACTCTCTTCGTCACCTCTCTACCACATTATCCACTCTGCTGAACAGTTGACCCTAAGTATTTAAGCTCATTCACATTCACCATTTATATGCCTTACAATCTCACCACTCCACCGCCCTCCCTTCATTTACACTCATGTACTCTCTTATTCCTGCCGACTTCATTCCCCCTTTTTTGGAGCATACCTTCACTTCTCCAAGCTCGCCTCTACCTGTTCCCTATTTTCGTTACACATCACAATGTTATCCGCAAACATCATAGTCCATGGTGAATTCTGTTCGATTTCGTTCGTCCATTATTATTGCAGACAAAAAAACAAAGGGATACAGCTCAATACTTGATGCAGTCTCACTCTCACTCTGAAGCAATCCGTCAGTCCTGCTGCACACCTCACTGCCATCTCACTGTCCTTATACATATCTTGCACCACCTGCACATGCTTCTCTAAATCCACAAATATACAATACAATTCCTTCCTACTTTCTCTATACTTTTCCATAAGCATTCTCAATGTAAAAATGGCATCCCCAATGTTCCTTCCTGGCATAAAGCCATAATGCTGTTTACAAGTCCTCACAGATCTTCTCAGCCTGACTTCCATTATCCTTTCCCAAACCTTCATGCAATAGATAGATAGATATATTATTATTATTATTATTATTATTATTATTATTATTATTATTATTATTATTATTATTATTGTTGTTGTTGTTGTTGTTGTTGTCATTATTATAAATTTCCCCCATAAACTACGAAAGACATATTATATTAATTGTTTGTAACCTTGCAGAGTAATGTATAAGAACCAAACAAACAAATTTAAAGGAAAAAAGGATACATTTTTGTCTTTGACGTAACGTGTCAGCAGGTGTACTTATCTATTCCAGTTTTGAGCGGTATTTTCCCTGTGTATACATTCAAAATGTATGCGTGTACTCAACTCCCATAATATTATTATATTTTCTTATTCGGAGATTATTTGTTTAAAATAAAATTTTCTTTGGTATATTTTATACTTGTATTGAGGAATATCATATGTGAATGTTTGTACGTCTCCATACACAGTTGTCATAGAGCTAATTATTAATATTGGCCAAGATATCAGACAAGAGCCATATTGCATTGTGCTAAAGATATGAAATACATTCAAAATTACATTATTCAAAAGCACTTTCTTAGTCATTTGAACAAAAATATGTTTTCTTTAAGTATTCTATTAACATTTTATGGAGGAGAACTTATTCTCAGTGTCTATATAAGTGCCTAGGGTGGGAGTAAGTGAATGCAAAATGGCGTATGTGGCTAAGTTGGCCAAAAAGTATGTATGAGCGATTCGTATATATGTCAAGAGCCGCTGGTGCCATCTGCCGAGCTGACGTGGCGTGAGTGAGTCGAGATGTGTGTGTGTAAACATTGCTGAAAAAGCCAGACCTTTTTGATTTAAATAAAAAATTGACGTTAATGGAGGGGAAAATGCTGTCTTGGAGGACTTTATTGTTCATCTGCAATCTCTTATTCGTGGTTGTAGGTGACGAACACACACACACGGTAAGAAATGAAGGGTTAAATAAGTGTGAAATGAAGGGAGGTCATGATCTCAATGTCCATGATTAACTTAGTCATTTCTCGACGAACGTCTGGGGTCACTAAACCGGTATACCCTCATTTTGTTCAATTTCATGACCTCCGTTAAAAGTTAATTAGTTAGCTAGGTGTGAGATACCCAAAAACTAGTGTTGAATGATATTGTGTTATTTGTAAATGTGTTTTTCTTTATCATGAGCAGACGGAGTGCCATTGCTTGTGAAGGAATCTGCCAACACATCATTGATAAAACTAATAATTTTTAATTTGGTCGTGATTCGTTTTTTGCAATCTTCATTAACATTAAATTTGAGTTATGCGAGGTTAGTTTGGTTAGGTTAGAATGGGTGCAGTAAGCGAAACCTTAACCTTGGTTAATATTCGTCAGATGCACCCGTCCATACCTTAGGTTACGTTATTTAAGTTAGGTCAAGTTAGTTAAGTTTATTTGGTTAGGTTACAAGTGATGCATGAAACGAATTTCATTGAATTTTCTTGGGCAAACAGCTCTCCCACATTTGTTGACTTTGTAAGTAAATTTGGAAAGGAATATTGTTTACTCAATTTTATTATCATACACCTTCTCCAACATTCCATATGGCGTTATTTCACAAATCATTCCCTTCATCCCACGTCCAACTTTATATTCACAAATATGTGAATTCTCAATTGCATACATAATTGATAACTTTTTCACATATAAACATCCAGAAAATTTGAAGTAATTTTATTAATACTGTAGTATATACAGTACTCCCCATCCTTTACCTTTATTTTTAGAGTCAGATGTTGATAAGTATTAAATGTAGTACAGTATTTGCATGTTCATGCATTGGGAATCAGTATGCATAATGATAGTTAATGGATTCCTAATGCAAAAATGAGATATTAGAAAAATATGAAAACACTTGACCATTTTTGCAAATAGATAAATAAATTATCAGTTTGGCTGATAATTATTAAACAGTTTATTATAAAAAATGGGTCACAAACTGGTTTCAGTATTTAAGATATTCTTTTTATTTTAAATTCACAGTATCATATCATTATGCAGCTTATATTGGAAAGAAATGTAAGCTACTTGTGAGAGATTGCATCTTGTAAATGTTCTTCGCACAAATATGCTTTTTCGGAGGCATTTTTCACGACATCCCTTGGTGTTTTAGGATCCAGTATTCTACTTTTGGAGTGTCTGAGGTTTGTTAACAACTTTTTCTGTGAGATAACCTCACAGGAGTCATCCCTCTAAAACTTGACTTAGTAGCTGGATTGTGGCCCTTGCAGTGTGATCTTTTGATTTGTACTGTTCAAACCACATGTCATGTTTATCTTGAACTTCTGGGCTCGAGAAATATTCTGTGATAGACCGATTTTCATATCTTGTAATAGTGACAGGATTCCCAACAAGGTCTTTGAAATAAAGACCAGTCGTGCGAAACTTGGGCGTTTTTATTGACAATACTTTAACTATGAAAAATCAGATATGGAATATAGTAAGAACATGTAATTATCATCTTAGAAATATTGCATTTATCAAAAAGTATTTAAATGAAGATACCCTAAATACGCTTGTTCATAACCTTATAATATCTAGATTGGATTATTGCAATTCCCTTTACTATGGTTTGCCCAACAATTTATTAAAAAAACTTCAGATCATTCAAAATAAAGCAGCAAGATTAATAAAAGGCACACAGCGACGTCAAAGAATTACACCGACACTGATTTAATTGCATTGGCTGCCGATAAAAGCAAGAATTGTATACAAAATCTGTTTGCTAACCTACAAGACATTAAAGACCGGAGAGCCGAAATACTTACATGAGTATTTAGTCCCTTTTGAACTTGGAACAAACATCACAGTGAGACATGCAAATGACAGATATAGACTGCATGAACCAAGATCTAATCGAAATATAGGTAGTAGAACCTATCAATGTAGTGCTCCAAGATTATATGATGAATTATCAGTGCTACTCAAAGACAATGAAGATGTGGTGCAATTCAAGAAAAAACTGAAAACATACTTATTTGAAAAATGCTACGATATCGAACTCTTCACTATAAATGAGCCTTTCAAGGTGTGAGAGAGATAAAAAGTTAAAAAAAGAAAATTTAAATAAACTTAAGACCCGCCAGAGAGGAGGCGAAGCCTTCTACAGGAGGGTATAAACCGCAAGAAGTAAAAAGTAAAAGTAAAAAAGTAAATAGTAAGGTCATATCTCTTTATTTGATATCATCCCAACTCAGACTGTACTTAATTTGGTGCAAATTCCTATGGTGAATTGCCTTAGGCTGCAGTATTGGTTGTTAGAGTAGCCATTCAAATGAAAATGTCCTTCATCTGACAGTAGTTGCCTTTGGTGTTTGTGAAACTAGAGAAGACACATTACTGGGTACCTAGAAAGGTGGTTTGGAATCGCATGAGGAAGTCTGGTGGAGCAGAGAAGTATGTGAAGGTGGTACAGGATATGTATGAGGATAGTGTGTCAGCAGTGAAGTGTGCAGCAGGACTGATGGCTTGGTTCAAAGTTGGGGTAGGATTGTATCAAGGATCAAGCCTGAGCCCTTTCTGTTTGCTATAGTGATGAATAGATTTACTGACAATATCAAACAGAAGTCACTTTGAACTCTGATGTTTGCAGATAACCTTGTAATCTTTAGCGAGAGTAGGTTTAGGCGAGCCTGGAAAGTTGAAGGTATGCACTGGAGAGAAGGAGCAAGACAGAGTACATGTGTGTGAATAAGAGGTAAAGCTGTGAAATGATGACGTTGCAAAGTGTGGAGTTTTCGAAGTTGAATGAGTTTAAGTGTTGTTGGGTTATCTTTTCAAAGTAACGAGAAGGGTAGTAGAAAAGTGAAGAAGAAATTGCAGGCAGGATGGAGTGAGAGTAGTGATATGTGACAAAATGATAACTGCAAAATTGAAAGGTAAAGTTTACTAGACAGCATAAAAACCAGCTATGTTGCATGTCTGACTGAAGACCACTCCACATATAAAAAGACAAAAGGCAAAGTTTAGGATGCTGTTGTTCTCTTTGGGCATGACAAGAAGGGATAGGATAAAGAATGAGTATACTAGAGGGTCAGCGCAGCTAGGATATATATATATATATATATATATATATATATATATATATATATATATATATATATATATATATATATATATATATATATATATATATATATATATATATATATATATATATATATATATTATATATATATATATATATATATATATATATATATATATATATATATATATATATATATATATATATATATATATATATATATATATATATATATATATATATATATATATATATATATATATATATATATATATATATATATATATATATATATATATATATATATATATATATATATATACAGTGGGTCCCCATTTTAAGTTGTTCCAAGTTAAGTCGTTTTGAGGTTACATCAGAGACCCATAAATAATTAATAAATTATTAATAAATCAGCTTTTCAACATACCAGTCATTAAGATGCAAACCAACCACAGTAGTAAAGGTAAGCAATGCAGTATAGTTACTTTACCTTTTTTTATTTATTAGATTAAAAACTTTGATTATTTTTCTATTTGTGACAGTATTTATTTTTAACATTGTGGGGGACCTAGGTTCGAATTATAGGTGTGTTCCGACTTAAGTCAACTGTCAGAAACGGAACCATGACGTAAAGTGGGGACCCCCTGTATATATATATATATATATATATATATATATATATATATATATATATATATATATATATATATATATATATACAGTATATATATATATATATATATATATATATATATATATATATATATATATATATATATACAGTATATATATATATATATATATATATATATATATATATATATATATATATATATATATATATATATATATATATATATATATATATATATATATATATATATATATATATATATATATATATATATATATACAGTATATATATATATATATATATATATATATATATATATATATATATATATATATATATATATATATATATATATATATATATATATATATATATATATATATATATATATATATATATATATATATATATATATATATATATATATATATATATATATATATATATATATATATATATATATATATATATATATATATATATATATATATATATATATATATATAATCATGTGAAATTAAGACATAACTGTTGTAGCAAAGAAGTAAAATGTATCCTTGCATATATTACTGCAATTTAAGAAATTGTTTTAATATTAATTAATAAATTGTCCCCTCTCAGACTCTCACAGGAATTGAGTGTCCTAAGATTGGTTGCAATCTTAGGACACTCAATATTATATTATAATTAATATAATATTTAATACTTGGCTGAAACCCTCCTCATCCCTTTCATTGCAGTATGATCATCATCAAATCTTTTGGCTTCTCCCATCAGTGGTTACTACAGTGGATTGATAGTCTCCATATCACCCTATCCCATACATCCTCCTCTATCACACCACACACCCTCATGCATTCCCTCACCACATCCATAACTGCCTCTTTGGCCTTCCTTTGCCCCTCCTTCCTGGCTGGTCAGTCCTCAGTAGCTTTTTCTCGACATACTCCTCATCCTTTCTCAGCACATGTTTAAACCCTCTCATTCCCAAACCATCCTACATGTGCTGACCTCTTAATATACTCGTTCTCTATCCTGTTCATCCTTGTCATGCCCAGAAAGTGATGTAAATGTAACCATTTTTGCTGATAAAAAAGATGATTATATTCAGTAATATTTTATTTCATGTTCATGAAAAATTATAGATAGTGTTTCTCCTACCTTTGAGAGACTACTGAATCATCAGGTTACTTTCCTTATGTTATTTTCTTGCTTAAACCATCCCCATTTTAGGGGGAGTACAAAGGTAAAGGGCCATCGTGTTTCTGCTAAATCTGTTCATCATTTACAGTAAAAAAAACCTGTATATAAAGTTAATCACATACGATCAGTGTCCTAATTTATATAATTTTAGTCATGAGAAGTTTGATGTGTTGTATATATCTCTAAGAAGTGCATCTTAATGGTTGCATATTCAGGATGTCATGGGTTACATGCTGGTCTCTATTACCCTTTGCATATATTTTTCTGTAATTCCAATGGTCATTTGCTGACCCATTGTTCCCAGATATGAAGGTTTTTTTATTTTTTTTCCTGGGACGGGCAAAGGAAATTGGCCTTATTGGGCTTAGGCACCAAGAAAATATTTAAGAAGAAAAAGTAGCAGCTTAAGGACATGGTTTAAATAAGAGATTGATTAACAGTAAAGAATGATAGGCAGATCTCGGCAACTTTTGGGCTGCCTGATCAGGATTGTGGATCCGAAAGAAGTAGTCCTCCCATAGAAAATCAAGGAGAGAGTTATTCAGATATCATGTTGGGCATGCAAGTAGTATCAAAGATTGCAATGGGTAGGAGGGATCACTGGCGGGGGATCGAAATTGGTAGAGTTTGAGATTCCTTATTATTACACATTTTGACCTCTCATTTCTCATTTTCAGTATAAAGATCAAGAAGAAGTAGTTCTATGGATGAACACAGTGGGCCCATACCACAATCGACAAGAGACTTATTCGTACTATTCTCTGCCTTTTTGTATGGGTCCCAAAGAGAAGATTTCACATTATCACGAGACCCTGGGTGAAGCTCTACAAGGGGTAGAGCTTGAATTCTCAGGACTAGACATTGATTTCAAAAGTGAGTTATACTATTTTTGTAATGTGATAGTTTTTAAAGTTACATAAATGGGGCAGAGCGAGGGGACTGCTAATCTTCTCCTTTGCATTACTCTCCCAAAGAAAAGTCTGCTTTTACTCAGCCAACCCCTTATTAGGGGAATTAAGGCTCTTGTAAATAGATAGATTGTCAAATTGAGGCAATTTAGATATCCTTGCGTAAGTGTTATAGCATTCCTTCCTACAAGAAGAACAATGATGTGGTGCTGACGTACACGAAATTACTTAAATTAGTTTTATATCTCTCCATCTTAAAAGATTTTCTCTGATATATGTATGTGGAAGGATAATCATCTTTGGTTAAGTTTTTATCGTAAATTTATTAGGTGTTAGATTTAAATTTGTTTTGAGAGCACCCAGTCAAGATTACTGAATTCAGTATCTGCTCACGCAGTTTCTCATATGAGTTTCAAGTATTATTGAGAAGGAAAATGATTATCATTAAGTGCTTTGCAATGATAAAGTTATGATTTATATATTGGTATCATCTTCTCGTAGAAAAGACAGAACTTATATGTGGTAAGTATCATTAGAGCTAGTTTTCTGCAGCCTGATATAAAAACCTGAAAAGTAATATTTTAGGCTGTCATCTGTCTTATCTCAGTTAGTATTCATTTACCTGTCTAAATTACTCTGTATTTTTCTTGTATCCTCATGAACAAACTCTTCCAGGTGATGTTGCAAAGACAACTTACTGTGAGGTAGAACTAGATGAATTACGTCTGAGAACGTTTTTGTACGCAGTGAAAAATCACTACTGGTATCAGATGTATATAGACGATTTGCCTATATGGGGTAAGCTTATTTCACAATGTACTTACGGTATTTAGTTATTATGCTTATCCACTTTGAAGAAAATTTTCCAAAGCTCTTTATATTGAATACCCTGGATGTATGATTATACAGACGCTCCCCTACTTACGAACAACCGAGTTAAGAACATTCTCAGATACAGTACGAATAGAATTGTATTCCTTGATGAAACAAATCTTATGAAAAAAATGAAGACCAGGAAGTTCCACTTCCAGAGAGGTGCGAACATCTTGTTCCAGAAAAGTGTCTTCAGCAAAGATTGCTCTGTACTTGCTATGCCTTGGTGCTTTTCCATGGTTTGAAAAAAATTAAATGGTAATTAAGAATTCTCTGGATATATTATATGTTGGTGCAGCATCAGAGTGGCACACCAATAACAAAACAAAATTTGCTGAAGACACTATTCTGACAAAGTGTCTTCAGCTCATATTCCAAGTCAATAAGTACTTCATTGTTTAAGACATTTCTGGAGGAGAAGAATCTCTCTACCGCTCTCTTCAACAGGGATGTCAGAAACAAAGGGTCCTGAAATATTGTGTAATAATTACAGTCCTCTCTGGTGCTTCCCAACATATTCAGTACTGTACATACAAAATATCAACATACGAGCACATTAAAACTTATTAACAATGTATACTTTATGTTTTATGTCGTAGTTAAGTGTCTTTAGCCTAAGTACATTTCAGTACTTTTTTACCTAAACGCAACTTACAAGCAATTCCACTTACGAACAGACTTCTGGAACCTAACTCGTTCATAAGTTGGGGAGTGTCTGTACTCTTTTAGACATGTGTATAATATCAGTAATTCTATACTACTGTACTACTATCCTGAGAATTTTTAGGATGTCAGGGGACTCGAATTCATGTCACAAGCTACAAAGTCATGCTGCCTTAAACAACTGAACCTCTATAACAGACATAAAGTCTGCATATCATGGCACAGTCAGCACATGCAAGGATTTATCCCATCGACCTTTAATCAACTGGAATATGTGCATTATATGATGTTTGTTGCGAGAGGATTTGATTTAATAAGTCATTTCTCTATGCTTCGTAAAAGATGTACTCATAATGATATTTTATAGATTTTGAAGACTAGGTTATATTGTGCATTGTATATATGTCTATATTTTTATCTTGAAGATATATTTTGTATTGAAACATATGCTTTGTTTAGTTTGGATCATTATTTTCTTTAGCATTTTTCCCCATAACTATTTTCATCATTATTTTCCTTTATGTGGTTGTGACCTTTCTATGATTGTATGTATATATCATACATATTCTGTACATCATACTATTACACAGGTATCGTTGGTGAAATAGACGAAGCCAGTGACGCTTATTATATCTGGACCCATAAGAAATTTGATCTGGGTTACAATGGAAATCAAATAGTTGATGTTAATCTCACTTCTGAAGTGAAGCAGAAGTTGGAACTAGGTGCAAAACTCAAATTCACATATGAAGTCAACTGGAAAAAAGTTAACGTCAAGTTTGAGGATCGTTTTGACAAGTACTTGGACCCAAATTTCTTTCAACACAGGGTAAGGGCAACCAAATAGCCCAGTAATGTAAAGGCAAGAGGTATATTTCTCAGTACTTTTTTCATGGCAACATTGTATTTCATTTTTCTCCTTTGTAATGAGCTTTGTGCAGCATGCCTAGGTGCCATTTATATTGACATTGCATAGCAATATTATTTCCAATTTACGAGTAATATTTTAATTACTGCATATCTGTTTGCAATAGATATATAAAGTTAGGTATTGTGACAGTATTAGGAATTACCTCAGAAATTGTAACTTTATAAAGATTTTTTTTGTTACGTATGAATATGTCTTAGACATAGCATTAATGCCATATATACTGTATTGGTATTTACTGTGCTGTATTCTTTGAAAATTTACTTTTTTAACAGGTGTGACTTGATCTGTCACACACACACTGAAGATATAGTTTTTTGTCGAAGCATCACAAAAAATTAAAGTAACTCATCGTGCTGTAGATTAAGAATTCAAGGTGTTGAAAGTGATACCACATTTTTGTTTACTTTTAGATCCATTGGTTCAGTATATTCAACTCTTTTATGATGGTCATCTTTCTCGTTGGGCTTGTGTCCATGATTCTGATGAGGACACTTCGGAAAGATTATGCTCGGTACTCCAAGGATGAAGAAATGGATGACATGGTAAGAGGGCCATTATGTAGAAGACATGCTTTGATTTGCTAATTCTTTGCACATTTTGCAATTGAAGCATGGATCATTTATGACTGGTTGAAAAACAAGAATTTTTATTTTCATTTTTTATTTTGTATTTACTTTTCTTGAGAGTTCTTCAGATGCGAATTTTTGAAATTATCAAAATCCTAGCAATGAGAAAGAGAAAATAGGACACAGCAGAGTACCTTCTTATCTGTCACCTGTGTATTTATTTACTTGTCTCCAGAGGTAACTGTAAATATGATTACATAAACACAGTCACAAGTGCTAAGGTATTCTTTTGTTTCCTGTTTTCCATTTGTAGTTAAATAATCATGGAAACACTTTACACCCGCTGTGTAGTAACATGAGGTAAAGAAGTAGCAGTATTGAATGTGTAATGCATGCAAAAATTATGCCATGAGTAAGTATTATATCCTTTGGAAAATTTATATTCTTTTTTACCATTCCTCTTTTGTTGTCTTCTTGTTTTCTGTGTAACGACAAATACATCCAAGTTGATGGCAAAGAATGTTGAAAATTTGATTGAGGAGTTGATTAGCTAAGAAACAGTGGAGATTAATAACCTTGTGGAATATCTTTGTTAACAGGAGCGTGATCTTGGAGATGAATATGGTTGGAAACAAGTGCATGGAGATGTGTTCCGTCCTCCTTCGCATCCAATGCTATTTTCAGCATTGGTAGGTTCAGGCTACCAAATGTTGACTGTGACATTCCTTGTCATTTTGTTGGCCATTGTTGGGGAACTTTACACAGAGTAAGTATAGGTGTAAAATTTTCAGTAATATACTGTATAAAGAGCTTATGTTGTGAAGATGAAGCCATTTTTTTTCTAATCAACCACCGCATCCAACTGAGAAAAAAATTGCAATAATTGTGGCAAAAGATTTGAGGCAGAAGAGCTTTCAACATATAGAATGCATTTATTCCTAGTATAGCAGATATAGCTGTAAGGTTTGTTTCCCTTTTGACCTTCTGTGGTGTAGTTGGTAGTGCCTCAGCACAGTAATTGTGTGTCCTAGGTTCAAGTCCCAGTCGGGGTAAATATTATGCATGTTTTCACATATGGTAATGTGCTTATTTGATTATTGTTGGTCCCAAATGAGATCTGAATTAAATGCAAAAACGAAGCTATAAGTGAGGCTTGGGGAAACTGTAATATGAACAGAGTGATATTCAGACAGACTGCATTTATTCCGAGTACAGCAGATATAGCTCTATGGTTTGTTTTCCTTTTGGCCTTCTGTTGTTTAAATAAAACAACGAAAATATATATATATAAAGTACTAATTAATTTCGTGACCTAAGCGGGTCACCTTCTCAAAGTACAATTGTACTTTGAGAAGGTGATCAGCTTAGGTCACGAAATTAATAAGTACTTTATATATATATATTTTCGTTGTTTTATTTAATGGGCTTTTCCTTCCATTTTAGACTGTATGTTAACAGTTCAGTGTTATTAATATATATATATATATATATATATATATATATATATATATATATATATATATATATATATATATATATATATATATATATATATATATATATATATATATATATATATATATATATATATATATATATATATATATATATATATATATATATATATATATATATATATATATATATACAGGGAGTCTACAAAGTCTGGGTACACAGGAGATTAACACATACTTTTAAAACAAAACAATTTTATTTAAATCTAAGGAAAAATAACATAAATAAATAAAATAGTGAAATTTCCTGTGTACCCAGACTTTGTAGACACCCTGTGTACTGTAATATATATATATATATATATATATATATATATATATATATATATATATATATATATATATATATATATATATATATATATATATATATATATATATATATATATATATATATTATATATATTATATATATATATATATATATATATATATATATATATATATATATATATATATATATATATATATTGCAATAACAACCTAAAAGAGCTTGGGAAGCAAAGAGCTGGCTGTTCTCTCCTTCCTGAAATATATTGTTTTCCCTACAAAAACAGGTGAAGATGGATGCAGAGGAAGGTATGATGAGGCCTTCTTTCTTCCCTATTTTATTTAGTTATGGCCCCCTTCAGGCTTCGGGGGAAATCTTCGATATTTTACATTTTACGTGAGGCCTGCAGCACAGGCATTTTAGCTTTTTATCAACGTCCCAAGTCCCTAAAGACACTGTTCCTCCGCTGACTCCATACTTTTATGCTCATTATCCTCCTAAGTTGCCAGAGGTTACCACGTTTTAGATACCTCTCTCCTCTCCGTTTCTTGAATGGTTCTCATGGAGACAAGCTCTACAAGTAAATTGGGCATCTGGGAAGAGACATTTTCTGTGAATATTGTTTAAGATCACATTTGCGGTAATGGATATGGTTACTTAATAATATTTTTAAAATTGTTTTGCCTACTTCTTTCTTTTTTCAAAATAATTTGAATTTAATTTCAGGCGTGGCTCAATGGTTAGCATTGCCATTTTCATCTATGCTGCGACGTCACCCATTAATGGCTACTTTGGAGGCTCTCTGTATGCACGAATGGGAGGTTAGCTTTGTGTACATATTTGTATCTGTTGTCCTTATGGTGCCTTTCGTAAGCTTTTGCCATTTATATCACTGTGAGTAAATAGTTCCCCCTGAGGGGAGGGGGCAAAAATATCTTCTCCGTGTTCCCCTGCACGTTGTTAAAGTCGACTAAATTAGGAGGAATGAGGGGACTTAGAATCCCATCTTCTGTGAATTCCTCCCTCTAAAAATTAAAGTTTCTGCTTTGACTCAGCCACCCCCTTTACAGTTTACAAGGGGGATTATGGCTTTGTATATTATGAATAGTACGTCTTCAAAGTATTATGTTCCCTGTATGACATATTTCACTAATTATCCAGCTCACTTGGTTCTCCACCAGTTTCACCGTATACTGTATTTTCGTCACCCACTTCACCTGTGCTGAAAATGCTTTCTTATTTTTATTCTTCCTGTTTCTTATGTTTACTTTTTCAATTCCTCATCCTTTACTCCTCTTCTGAGGCAAACTCTTGAGATTATGAGGATATCTTACATGCATCATTTATCCCTCCACATGTCATTGATTGTTTTATTGCATCAGTGATTCATCTGTTCCCATTATATAGACTTCATTATGCATTCTGTATTTACTTATCCCTTAACTGACTATACAGTATAGCATTGTCTCCACACCTCCTCAGACTTCGCTTTCTCATGCAGTTGGATAGGAGTGCCTCTTATGGAGGTCTTAAAAGAGAAAGAGAATTGGAAGCTTGCAATCTCTTTCTTAAGGAGGTTTGCTAATACTTTTAATATTCATGATATTATAATTTGATGCTTAGAAGGCCCGTTCTACTCGATTTTATTTTTAGATTTTAGCAACCCTGGTAGCATCTGCATGATGTATCATGTATGAAGAAAATATCATATATTCATATATTAATGAAGCTAAAGAAAAAGAATAATGACTTCTATTATATAGATGGATTACAATGGAGAACTGTTCCCCTTGATCTGAATTAAACTTGTAGCATTCTGTGAATCTTTTCATATTCAAATCTTTCGGCTTTTCCTGTCAGGGGTCTCCACAGTGAATCAGTTGTCTATGTATCACCTTATCACTTGTGTCCTCCTCCGTCTCACTGCCCACCCTATTGTCCTTTCCTCACCACATTCATAAAGCTCTTCTTTGGCCTACCTCCCCCCCTCCTTCCTGGCAATTCCATCCTCATCCGCCCTCTCTTATCATACTCCTCATCCCTCCTTAGCACATGCCCAATCCATCTCAAGTCTTGCCTCTCTCTAATCTGACCTTTCATATTGAAAATATATATAAGTGGCTGTAGTGTTACTTATCCCCTAAACTGTGCATTCATTGGCATATTTGTAATACGCCTGGATATATGTGTTCCATATATAAATATTTTGTCAAATCTGTGAATACACAATTGATGCCTCATTATTAATAGTAAAGCTTCCAGAGATAATTGAGAGGAGAGGTATATAATTGAGGGGTAAGAGCAGTTTGTCCCCTTGGACTGTTTTTCACTTCATGCCTATTTACTATACCATTTGCTTCAAGTCCAAATTTTCTTTTTCAGGAAAAGTTTGGATTCGTCAGATGATGCTCTCAGCCTTATTACTCCCGACTTTGGTTTGTGGCACTGCTTTCTGCATCAACTTCATAGCAATTTACTACCATGCTTCTAGAGCAATTGCATTCACTATTATGGTAAGACTTGCCATGCCTTGTGTCATAAAAATTATTTGAATGAAATTTGAAGTGCTTAGTATTATAGAGAGCTGTGCTCCAAAATGGCGATATCATCATTATTTATGACAAGTGACATAAAATAGAGATTGTTGCAATAAGATACATACCATAAGCAGCTACCAAAATTTTAAAGTTGCAAATCTTTAAATGCATTTTCTGGCATTTTGTAGATTTGGCACTTAGCCCGTTATAATAACTGGTTCCTCATTTAATCCATGCCACAGAATAGGTGATGCAGGCAGCAAGGATTGGCAGGATATGATGAAGCCCTTTAGTTTACCTTATTTTTACTTACGCCTTCCCTAATGGCTTTAGCAGGACAGAAAGTTATATTAAAATAATATTCAGAATGGTATAGGTGGTTTATTGTTAGTATTTACAGTTCTTATTTATTTCGAAAGCCAGTATGATAGGCATAAACATATTTTTTCGTTATTTTTTTTTTTTAGGCAGCCTGATTTTGTAGTTTTATATTTTTTCTCTTACTCTGCCCGTTCTCATATTTCTTGGAGATGGGTGGGTGTTATGTAATTGTGGAAATGAAGCTACTCTTCCTCCTAAAGCTCATTTTCTCTTACTCTGCAATATCTTCTTCCATTCTTCTTGGTTAGATGACAAGAATAAATCCCCTTTGTGCCCATGCATATCATAAAATTCCACAAATTAGCACTGCGTAAAGTGACTAGTAATATCCTCCATCGTATAGTCCCACAAATAGTCAAGGTTTCACTTTGAATCAACCAACCATGTAAGGGGGATTTTTGCTGTTATATATATACAGAGATTAATTCGTGGCAGAAGTGTCGCTGATATTTATAAGCCTTTCATCATATTAAATTTTCTTCACAGTTGGCAGTGATATGCATCTGTACGTTTGTGATTCTGCCTCTTACATTAGTTGGCACAGTCCTTGGCAGAAATTTAGCAGGCCAACCTAATTACCCCTGCAGGATAAATGCTGTTCCAAGACCAATCCCTGAGAAGAAATGGTTCATGGAACCTCTCGTTATGATACCCTTGGGTGGCATACTCCCATTTGGATCCATTTTCATTGAAATGTGAGTTATTTTAGTATGCTCCTTTATTTTTGTGCAAGATGACAAATGATTAAACTGATGTCCAGCTTTTTAATTATTAGCTTTCGTTTACAGTTATGCTTGGCATATAAAGTGAACAAGATCGAACTGTTGATACCTTTTATATTTTTTAATTTATATGATCATTGCATCTATGCATAAATTTTGAGTTTGATAGAAGACCATGGTGGTCAAGTGGTCAGAATGCTCAACTCTGGAGTTGACAGACCTGCATTAGAGCCCAATATGTGGTGCTAGGAAGGCCATCCAGCTATAGTTCCTCAGCTACACGCTGTGTGAGTCTACCTCCACTTTGGGGACAAATAATGACTCATAAAACGAAGATTATTTATTGAGCCTGATATCATATGTGAATTATGTATTTGTTTTTCGTAACTGAGCATTCTCCTTTAGTTATGAAGCAGCTAAAACAACTACAAAACACAGTTAGCAAAGCATCCATATATATATATATATATATATATATATATATATATATATATATATATATATATATATATATATATATATATATATATATATACACACGAGCACCTAGTAATATAAAAATGAAGTTAAGTTGAATGTTTCATTATTACTAAACATTTAATGAGTAAGTTCTTCTTTGTCATTTTACCCTCTTTGCATATGATAGGGTATGAACTTAAATGCGAATCAAGTTATTGGATGTGTTAATATCTGTATTTCAGGTAGTTCTTCACTTTGTGTGGGTATTCAAAATGCCCTGTAAATGCATTCGTCACATCATGAAATATGAATTGGGATATATTTTCTGCATTTAATGATTATACTTCAGTGTTTAATACTATGCGAGTTTCAGGTACTTCATCTTCACATCATTTTGGGCCTACAAAATATACTATGTATATGGCTTTATGTTACTGGTGTTTTTGATTCTGTTGGTGGTCGTGGTTTGTGTCACCATAGTCTGCGCGTACTTCTTGCTGAATGCTGAAGATTATAGGTGGCAGTGGACCAGTTTCCTCGCTGCTGCTTCAACCGCAGGATACGTGTATTTCTATGCTACTTATTACTTTTTCTTTAAAACAAAGTAAGTGAAGCACAATTCTAACTTTTTTCTAACTTCATGTCTTGTCTTACTGAAGCAAGTGGGGTGCTACATATTAACAGAAATGGGGAGGCAAGTATGATTCATCATATCCTCCCTATTCTCATCCCTTACATCAAGTCTTGTGGAAGTAAAAATGACAAAAGAATGGAATTTTTAGCCTTTTGTTCCCTATCCTTTGTAGTCTGTACTTATGTCATGTAGGGAGGCGTAATTAAGTGATCATTCTTTTACAGTTTAATTTGCAAGTGAACTCTAGTAGACAATTATGAAGTTTTTTTAATTATATACAGTGGCCCCATTTCCCTTTTAAAAAAAAGGGATGCCTAGCCTAAGAACACTCCATCACAAGCCAAGACACAGCTCAATCACTCTTCTTAGCTTCATGGGGACTAAGGGTAGCCACAATTCTCACCCACCATCCTGCCTGGGGTCATCTGCAGGCTATTTTGGTAAAAATCTTCTGCCATGAGGCCCCACAGCCGCAGCTGTCATGATGAATGGCCTTTTTTGAAACACTCAAAGAAAAAATAGTCTCCCTTTTTAAAATGAAAAAAAGAGTTGTGTGGATAGGAGACTATGATAAGCTTGGCTACTTCAGTCCCTTTGTTAATATATTGGAAACCCGGTTTGCTTTGCAGAATATGACATTATGTATGAAATAATTGCATTAGAAAATTGGTAATATCTACTGCAAGTCCTTTACCGTATCATACAAGTTGCATTATAACATTCAGCCTATGCTGTAACTTCTGGAGGGGCAGCATCTTTGTCTTGGGTCCACCCTCCCAAGCTGCAAATTAAAAGAGGAGCAGCAATGGACACCAACCTGCCACAACAAATTCCTTCCTCTCACAGGGAATGAAAATCTTCGAGAGGCTTTGGGCAACTACTTCACTTCCAAAAACAACACAATATTCCTACACTACAAACTTATTCTCCTGTAGTCATTTCTTGTAGACTCCTTTTAGGCAGAGACCTTGAGAGCCATATAGGACTCAACTACAAACATGCATATCCATCATGCTCCACACTTATCACTTAGAGCCAACACACCTAAGGTTCCGTTTTCTGTTACTCATGTAGAAACTGAACCCATTTTATCTCTACAACACTTGCGTATAAGAAGCACCACACAAACACTTGGACTTGTCAACAGTGCTCCCTACATCTTCCCTTAAACTCATCCCCTGCTCTTTCCATACCCCGTCCTCCCTATCTTTGTGACACCATCAACACCTTAGCCATCATTATGACAGTAAGTTACTCAGAGTATATCAGATATTACATACATATATAGTCCATTGACGGAGTGTTGCTGTATTCTTGACAACTATTTAGATACTTTAAAGATGAGCATTGGATTCTTCAGTTCTTTGCATCACACAAGCACAACCCAGAGGTTGAATATTCATGTATTTTTGACAGCTGTACTTTGAGAAGTTGTTTGAGGTTCTTCAGTACATTATTTTGTCTATGCCCTTCTTCCTTTTGCTTAATATTTGGAAAACTTTGGGTGTAAATCCACAATGATTATTTTTACATATAAGATTCAAGTAGCCTTCAGTCATATGTCTTCAGTATCGAGCTTCAGACATCCTCTATTCTATTTTAATATTATTTCTTTCACTTACATCATATAAAGGAATTAACAAACTATCTGTTAGTGCATAATATTATCAACTTGGTGACAGTACTTGATCTCTATAATGAAAGTAACTGATATTAGCTCTTATTTGTTTAATATATAAGACTGTTGCTTTCAGGATGTATGGCTTTTTCCAAACGACCTTTTACTTTGGGTATATGGCACTCTTCAGCGTTACCCTTGGCATAATGTGCGGTACCATTGGCTACGTTGGCACGAGCAAGTTTGTCCGCAAAATTTACTCTACAGTGAAGATTGATTAAAACTGTGAGCACCATTATAAAACCGTGAATGTATTCATTCAGAAATGTCCTAGTGTGTAAATGGAATATATATACAGATATATAATATGTATGCTGCAACTGTTTGGCATGTACCAAGCTTTTCCACAGTTATAAAAATTAAAGAAAAAAGTATCGAAATGGGAAGAAGAAAAAGACTTGTTGCTCCAACTCATTTTGTGGAGGAGGAAGAGGAGGAACCATTTCTCATTCTGCCCTAGTGTACTGCTGATGTAAAAATCCTGGCAAGTGCGGTTTCTTAAATAAGGAGTTTGGACGAGCGAGAGTTGCGCTTGCATTGGAAGCTATTATGTTAAATTAAACACTGTATGCGTAATACGTGCTGTTGCTAAAAGAGTAAAAATGTTGATACTTCTATATTTGTTGTCTCTGCTATTGTATATAAGACACTCAGCATAAACAAACAGAATCAGTTTTCTATATTCGATGCATTTATAGTCCTGGACAGGATTCCCTGACAGTTGTGGAGAAAATTTTAGTTACTTTGTAACATTTACTGTATATTATCACAGATTTTTCCAGCCACATCTCAAATTTATCTGGTTGCAAGAGTTAGGGAGTTTTCAGTAGTAGAGCATCCATGATTAACTTTGTCTGCCTAAACTTTAATTGATTGTGGGTTAGACCAGTGACATAATTAATTATGGGATCTGGTTTGCACTAGTGATTTAACACAATTGATTGTGAGATATGGTTTAGACTAGTGATTTAACATAATTAATTGTGAGATCTGGTTTAGACCAACGATTTAACATTATTGAATGTGGAATTTGGTATAGATCAGTGACAAAACACAATTGATTGTGGAATCTGGTTTAGACCAGCGATTTAACATAATTGATTGTGGGATCTTGTTTAGACCAGTGATTTAACATAATTTGTTGTGGGATCTGGCTTAGACCAGTGATTTGACATAACTGATTGTGGGATCTGGTTTAGACCAATGATTTAACGTAATTGATCGTGGGATCTGGTGTAGATCAGTGATTTAACATTTCAACAAAGGTTTATTTTGTATTCCACAAATGCCAGTGCTTCCAAGTCCCATTATATGTAATATTTAAAAGCCAGAAATCCCAGTGATACAAAGTACATATGTGGGCTCAAATTTTTTTGCAGTTTATAAGATTTCAAAGTTGATCCAATTGCCAGTGATTAAAAGGTAAGCGTCGAAGCCATACAAGTATTCTTTTCTATTTTTGTTCGAGCAGTATGTTGACTTTTTTTCCTG
>JAXCGZ010007558.1:35000-140000 GCA_037179515.1 Halocaridina rubra | reverse complement strand
TAAAAAAAAAAATTATGAATATATGAAGGTTTTACCTGACATATGTTGTTTACTTCATTCCATTCAAATTTTATAAATTCATTGATGTGTTTGTTCTTCCCTTACCACCATTCTTGTCATTGCGGATGGCAGAGGGGACAAAAATTATATCACTTCGTAGCTAGCCTTGTCACTACGAACACCCTGTGTGAAAGCGAGTATAAAAACATTCTAGTGCTTATGAATTGAAAGTATGAAATAAAGATCTTCCCTCTAATGTGGATGAGAGGGAATAGAACATTGCAAGAGGAATAATAAAAATTATAAAATTGAAATTTTGATACCTACAGAATAGTTTGTTTAATAATTTAATACATATCACACATGCTTTCCACGGAAATAATTTTCAAGATTCCGTTGTACTTTCGTGTTTCAGAGTTCCACTCCTGTTTTCTTGCTGCTGTTAACTCATGGGAAGAGAACAACTTTGCTCCGCCCCTCCATTGCCTCCAGGTAAGGTTGTGCTGACCTTGGGTATTAAAAGATTACCTTTTATCAAAGATCTACCCCTTGGTTTGACTACAGCTTGAGCTTTGTCATCAGCATTACCCCCACCTCCATGGCCACTCTTCAGAAGGTGTCCATCTATATTATTGGTTATCCCTTTAATATCTAATTCTATCTCACTATTCAGTATTTTTTCTAGTATAAGAGTCCTTTGATGTAAAGCTTTAATTCACTAAAGGAATTTAGTGAATTAAAACACTATGATACATTATTTTATAGTTACAAAAATATATTAGGTGATTACAAGTTATTTTATAATCTTCTACAACATTACTTACTAGTTCTAAGCCACATGCTCTTTTATGTTCGGCAATTCTAATACTGCTATCCCTACCCATTTTTTCAAAACCTGAGAAGAATTCACACATGGTAAAACATATACACCCACCTTTCCTTTTACGTGATCACTTTCATTAGCACTAAGTTCGATTCGGGATACAATTTTTCTAATTTTATTGATGTAATTAAATTTCATATGTATAATCACCGCATGCCCATTACTCCTTAGCAATTTATCCAGTTCAGGGGTATATGCAATGCTCAAAACTTCTCTTTTATCTGAATTCAGAATAACGTTACTTTTCAGCCCATAGTATCTTATTTTGGCTTTACTCTAAGCTCTTTGGATGAATTATTTAGAGTAAGCTAGCCTTCGAAAACTACCCTAGAAATAGTTTACCACTTCATCTGGATATGCAGAGTCGCAAAATTTAAGTTCCCTGAGGAAGAGACCATTCACTGAATTAGAATGGAATGAGTAATAATCGATATAAGGATTGGTGAGGGTAGCCTTGACACTGTTCTCCTAAATTGCTCGTGTCTTCAATTGGAACCTGCAATGGGAAGGTCTCATTTAAGATACACAGACAGGCTACCCACACCAATATTTACAGCAGTTATGACTCGTATCAGTCTCATTTAGTGAAAATTGGTACTCTAAATGATCTCTAATTCCGGGCATTTAGACTTTGCGACCCTTCATACCAAGATGGAAAGGTAAATTATCACTGAGGAGAACTCTTGTTGAATGGTTCATCCAAAGAGTTTTGCATAAAGCCAAATGGAGTTACTGTCAACTGAAAAGTAACTCTTATTAGGAATCCATATAAAAGAGAAGTCTTGAACATTCTGTATACCTTGAAAAGGATAAATTACCATGGAGTAACGGGAATGAAGGGAATATGCAAATTTTATTAAATTTTAGGTATAGAATTAGGAAAACATGTAGAAACAACCTTAATGCTAATAAATGTGATCATGATAAATGGAAGGTTGCAGTATGTTTTACCATGTTTGGATTGTCCTCAGGGAAACATTGTGGAAATGGGTAGGGATATCGGTATTAGAATTGCCTTACATAAACGGACTTGTAAATAGAGTTGTACCTGATTATAAAATAACTTTTAATCACCAAACAAATTTTGATAACAGTAGAATAATATATCATAGAAATAATACTAGTGTCAGAAAGGTGTTTTAATTCACTAAATACCTTTGGAGAATAAAACCCTTACATCAGAGGACTGTTTACCTAGAAAAATACTGAAAAGTGAGATAGCATTAGATATTAATAAGAAAATTAATTATATAATTACAAAAGGCTCCTCTTGATGGAGTTGGAGATGTGAGTGGGGGTGACGCTGATTACACAGCTCAATCGATAGCCTAACCAAGCGATAGATCTCAGATGGTAGATAATCCTTTAAAAACTGAGGTCAGCAAAACTTTACCTGGAGGCAATGAGCGCAGCTAAGACGTTCTCTTTGATGAGGCAACACCACTGAAAAAACAGCTGGGTAGAACTCTGCAAAAGAAACCACATCAGTATTTTGAAAATGCTCTCAGTGTGGAAAGCAAAAGCTTGATGTTGTGAAATTAATTATAAAATACAAAATCTACAGTGGGTTTCCCAACTCTGACTTATGCCATCCATAAGACAAAAATTCAGTAAATCATACTTGGTGGTGTATGCCAAAGAATTCTTCAATGGTGTTTTCTGTTATAAGACTGACTAAAGGTGATAGAAAAACAGGGTTTTGGAAATCACCCTGCTGAATATTTTTCTTCAAACAAAACTGATAAAGGAAGCCAGGATGTGTACTGTGTTGAAAGCACCAATACTTCAATTACCCTTTTCTATAGTTATTACCACCCTGCTGAGCTCAGTGCTATATTTTTCAACGGTGGATACTCGAAACCATACTATTTAAAGGAAACTATGTTTAGTAAGTTGGCCATGGCACCAACTGCCCGTTGAAATACTACAACTGAAGGTATTATGGATTTTTCAAGTAGGGCGGGTCCCAACAGCAGGTCGAGTGTCTTCCTTCAGGACGGTTCTTTCATTATGCCTACATCTACACCGAATATTCTGGTGTATTCGTTACTCTTGTTATCCCATTACATTAAACAAGTTACAACACTCCCCATATGTTTCTTTTTGCCCTCTTTTTCCTCATTTTTGCTATATTTATGGAAGGTCCACAGCTTTAGGCCCCCAGTACCCAGCATAGAAGGGTGCTAAGAATCTTGTTGACTCCACTACTGGCGTGAGGATAGACATACTTGGTGGTAATAATGGTTCTGCCCAAAACCTTGTGCCTCCTGATAGATCTACTTCTTTCACTCTTCACTTTTCTAACATTCGTGGACAGAACTCTCTTTCGTCTGTGGAGCAGCACTTGAGTACTTCCCTCCCTAACCTCCTCCTCCTCTCTGAAACCCAGCTGTCTAGCCATGCTTCCACTGACCCATTTCAAATCTCTCACTATAACCTGTATTCTTGTTTTCGTTGCAAAGGTGGGGGTCTATGTCTGTTATCTCTCTACTATCACTATATTCCTTTGCTTCTGCTACTGTTCTCCAAATTCCACTGACTTTGTGTCTTTATTGAATATATGTCCTCTTGCCATGAGTCCTAGCTATCTTCTCACCCACATGTTGAAGTTCTTTATATTGGAGACTATATATATATATATATATATATATATATATATATATATATATATATATATATATATATATATATATATATATATATATATATATATATATATATATATATATATATATATATATATATTAGTTTATATTCACCAGAAAGATTCAGTATCACTGCAAAGTTTTCAGAGTTGTTGGAGGATGGACCCCAAGTATCTTTATCTGTTTTCTGCTTTTTACTTTCAGAATTGGCAGAGTACTACAATTTGGCATTTGCACATTCATAGATGGAACTGACTTATGTATGAAGAGAGCTTCTAGAATTTTCAGATGTCGAAAATGATTTTCTGTTGGTAGTATCTTCGTATTTTCCGATTACATTTTACATGTGATGGAGGTCTGGTGTGTATTCATCATATAATTTTTGGGGGTGCCTTCTTGTAAGTGATATGTTAGTCTTTTTGTCAATTTAGTTATACCAATAAAAACTGATTGATGACTGCAGTCTTCATGGGGGCAGGCATATTGGAAAACTACATGACTTTGCTGGAAGAGGTTTTTGTTACATGTGGGTTTGTTTCTTAATATAGGTTCTCTCGTCCTTTTTGTTTTGTAATATATATGGAACTCCACTTTCTTGTCCGGACTAGTACTTTTTTATTCCTTGTCTAATAATATCTTTCATTGCTTATTCTTCTTTCTTGTACACACACATATATATATATATATATATATATATATATATATATATATATATATATATATATATATATATATATATATATATATATATATATATATATATATATATATATATATATATATATATATATATATACTGTACTGTACTGCTAATTACAGTCTTGATACTGTATTTGCGTATTATACACGATATGAGCTAAGGATATCTCTCTCATATTTTTGCTCTCAAAGTCCTTGTAAAAGGTAATTCACAGGTAAGCATTCTTAATAATAGGTGAAAACAAATTCTGAACCAATATTCCTCGCATGTCAAAACAACCAACTTTTAGGGGAAGTGATGTGATGGTTTGGCATCTTTTCCTGAAATTTTTATCAACACTACACTACAGCTAACATCCAGGAACCAGTTGCCACATGGTTAGAGTACTCAACTGGATCTGACAGACCCACAATCGAGCACACTGTGGGGCAGTTAGGAAGGGCATACAATCTTAACTTCTCACCCACACTGTCAGTGTTCACCCCCATTCTGGAGACTAGCAGTGACATATAAAACTTGAATGACACTACGGATGACATTCTCCTTTTTTTGCATTCTGCTTGTGGACAACCCTACTGGCTACAGCATGAAAAAAAAAAAATACTATTTTTTTTTTCCCTTCTGTTTTGTGATACCTTCTAAATAGGACTTACCAAGTTATTAAATGTTGGGCATTTACAATAAGACCATAGCATACTGTATATCTGTAAACTTAAGAGACCACTTAAGCCCTACTTTCAAAAATCTCTAAAAACATAAGCACACTCTTTTGACACTAGTATTTGAAAATTTACAGCAAGTCAATAATTCAAATGAAATCAAATGAACAAGTTCAATGATCATAGTACAGCACAGTACATCTATTTTGTACAACAATCTAACAAAGCATAGAGGGGAATAAAAGTTCATATAAGATGAATTGCTTTCAACCCTGTTTTGCCATTACACTAATGGACTAAATACTTATTACAAAATTCTGATGGTTCATAAACTGAATACATTCAATGAAATACATTATTTTCTTTGCAAGTTCCTATGTCAAATGTGCAACCTTCATAAGGAAATCATGTTATATTTACGTAGAAAGATAAAAAATAATTATGCTTGTAGAATATATATATATATATATATATATATATATATATATATATATATATATATATATATATATATATATATATATATATATATATATATAAGAAATAAATACTATGTAAAAATACAATGAAATATAAACCTAAAATTCCATGTTATACCAAAAGCACCATTGGGTTACACCCATCAAATCGCTTCATTATACAGAGTGAGTCAAAGAAAAGCTGCCAAGCACACCTCTAATCTCACAGACATGAGAAACTAGTATTGCTATTATAACTATGGAATATTTCTCTGAAATACTCTTTTCACCTGTTGATTAGACTGCTTTGTAAATACCCACTGCAGGTGGGAATCTACCTTTCTGATTCATTTGTAAATAAAAACAACTTGAATTGGAAAGTGTATATTAGTTTACAGGTGCTTGGTGGATCATTGCAATATGGTTGGACAAAAAAATTTGAAACAGATCACTCACACCAAGATTTTGTGATGTTTTTCTTTTGAATCACCCTGTGGTTGCTCTTAAAAAGAAACTGTTGCATAATCAGAGTAATACTATGTTTTTTTTAACTACATAGCATCCTACAACATATCAATATTTCTTTAAATGAGGCTATGACAATAAAGCAATTTGAGACCCAGGAAATATGACAAAGTACATGAAGAACAAATAAATATATTCTAGTCATCCTAAAAATTGTATTACAAAGTACTGAATGGAGTGCTATAATTATTTAAAATTTAATATAGCTAATATGCAGCATACAATACGAAAGTAAATCAGTGAACTTTACCACAACAAATGAGGGTCATGTCAAAATGGTCGTCAAAACTTTGTTTAAACACATGTAGAAAGAGAGAAAAATAAAAGAAATAGAGTTGAATATGAAAGTATCACGTCACACCATTATGAAAGTGAGTAGGAGAAAAAAGTAAAAACTAATTGGAAGAAAGGCTAAGTAGTTAAGAGAAGAAAGATAATGAAGAGGAATATATAGAACCTAGAGAAAGATGTTTCACAACAGGATAGTGCACACACAGAATGTGAAAAAATAGCAATGGAGGGTAGATGAAGCCCACCATGGGGAAACAGGAAGGGAATCCAGCCTTCATTCCCCAGCTTCAGTCTGTCTATGCCCATTCCCATAACGAGGACTAATAATGATATAAAACAATGATTATTTATCGTTACATTTTGCAAAATGTGGAAAGTAAATAAAGCAAAAAAATAAAAAAATAAATAAATAAAAAATTGAGACCTTTCATTGTTATCTTTGGATTGCAAAATTACCTGAATGGGAAAATAATTATCATACCACACCAAAGGTAATTTAGAATTTAATTACTTTTCTAATTTCACGCATTAAATGAAAAAAAAAATTATATCTCAAAAAGCACTCCACTGGGTAAAGAAATATTACTGGTAAGCAATATTAGTCTTCAGCAATTATCACTACTGCCTTTATCGTCATCAATAAGGATAGGCTTTATATATAAAATAGTATCATAAGAATAAGCAAGCAAAGTAAAGAAAGGACATGTAAATTTGCAGTTTGGCCAACTATGATATATGGAGCAGCCATGGGATATGAAGAAGATGCAGGAAAGGAGATTGATTGTGGCAGGGATGAAAATGCTTAGATGGATGTATGGCATCACGGAGCAGGAGAGGATCATGACTGTAACAATCATTGGTACAGGGAAAGTAGAGTAAATTACAAAGAAGGTACAGGAGAGAAGATTGTATGGTACAGGCAAGATATGATGAAGTACAAGAGTTACATGGGGAGGAGAGAGATGGAGAAGGAGGTGGGTTGGAGGACAGGCAGAAGGACACCGAGATGAAGATGAATGGAGATTATTAGGGATGATTTAAGGGAGAGTGGCATGGCAGGAGATGAACAGATGGACCAACCTGAATGAGATGACTGGCTAGAAGCAATGACTCCACAGAAGTGCAGCAACAAGAAGATTCTCATAATATGGAAACAATATGTTGAAAGCAAAAATTACTTGTTAAGAGTTCACAACAATCATAGTTTGTTTCAGTTATACATAACGAACTCCCTTTTCAACTAAGGGCTAGGACGGTTGCCTTCTTGCGAAGGACTTGTTTTGGCAGATGTAATCGTTACCCTAAGTGTATGCCCTACAACAATCATAGAGTAATATAGAAAATAACCAAAGAATTTGATGACATATTGAATACAAGATAAAAAGTTAATTCAATTTCATCCTTGAAACATGGAAAAAAATTACCAGAGTTTAATAAAACATATACAAAAGAAAATAAGGAGATCAAATTTCAAATTACCGGTAACTACACTTACTGTTAAACAGAATAAGATATACAGGGATCCCTGATTTACGACAGGGTTCCATTCCTAAAAGCTGCTTTAACCCATATTTCATCGTAAGTCAGAAAACACCTAAATTCGAACCTAGGTCCCTGACGAATGCTAAAACTAAATACTCTAAAACATAGAAAAATAATCTAATTTCTTAATCTAAGACATAAAAATAATAAATGTACACCATACAGTATTGCTTACTTTTACTACTGTGATTGGCTGGCATCTGGATAACTTCAGCCCCCATATCCAACATAGGGTTGAACTGCTTAACACCAGGGAATGACCACAAGAACAATAATATGGCATACGAGCGGGAAGTGGGCGACGCTTCTTTCCCACTTTCCCATTTTCACGGTATTAAACAAGCCTTTTGCTGTCTCCTGAATCAACAGAAGGCTCACCGGGATGCGCTGTTGATGCTGGTCATCCAGCCAAAGCACTAATAACCTCTTAATAATAATCATGTTGAAAGTAGTATTCACAGTGAATGAGCATGGTAAAGAATAAGGTGGAAGATTGCTTTAGATTCAGGTTGAGAAGCAATGCTTTTACAACTGCACTTCTCTTAAAAATGCATTCATATTGTGCTGTGCTTTTGGTTTCTCCCTTTCACCAAAATTTATATTTGTTCTTGTTTTGTAAAATATAACTGATGCTGGTCTATTGTCATATAGCTTTTCTTCACTTCTCTCATCTGTTTCCATTTGGAGTAAATTTTTAAACTTTATTTTTTTTGTACTTCATTTATTCAGTTTTTAAGATCATTAATTTTAATTTTCCTTTTCATATCATGCTTCGTAATAGATTTCAGTGATATTTACATTATTCATGAATACTTTAGTTAATATTGCCCAATAATCCTTTTCCATGTTTAATTTTTTTTATTTTCATCTATATACTTCAGGATATTTGAACTGAGCGATGGTTCATCATCTTCTTCTCAGAATACAGTAATTCCTTAAAATAACCAAATACATAAACAAATAAAGACATAAAACCACTAACTTGATATATACGTATACAACAATAATGTGCGACAAAGTATTCCAAAGGCATACCTCAACAAACTTTTTTGCATAAAGATCGTATTTACGGCCATGTATTTGGTAATTTTGTAAATAAATTAATTTTAATTCTTTCAAATAACCAAATACCATTAACTTGATATATACATATACAACAATGCATAAACATCGTATTTACCGCTATGTATTTAGTAATTTCGTAAATAATTAAATCCAATTTCTTCAGATAACCAAATACATAAATAAATATATAGAGCCACATGAACTTAATACCTGGATATACAAATACAACAGTGCTGCTCGCAATGTATTTGTCTGCCATGCTCACAAACAGTTCAGCGCTCTCAGTTTGAATTTACCACACAAGCCAGGTAGGTCGAAAAATTTATTTATGATGTATAGGCCTCTGTCATTAAGGCAGAATCGTGGAACTCAGGGACCATGTAAGCCAGAGACCCCCTGTATATTGAAATAAACTTGAATAAAGCTTGAAACTGGTATGATATTGAATTTATATGCATCCTGATACCCTGCCTCTGGCACAGGTCTACTAGTTTATGACTATAGCTTCTTAAGCATAAGTTACTTTTTCTTTAGGTTTTGTGTCACTTTTAGTCCTCATTAGGGGGTGGACAAAGATGGACTGAAGCTGGGGAATTAATCATGGATGCCCTGCCTATCGGCCCCCTGTGGGATCGAACATGGTTTCATCACCTTTCAAGTCATGCACTCTACTGGTTATGATATAGCAGTCCCCATGTCATTACTTGCATTCCAATTATTTAATAGAGATTAAAAGTAAAATCCCCCTTTTTATTCAGCAATACCTTGCCTTACATCTTTTTGACTCGATTTTTTACTCTCAATTTTACATCTATTCTTATTACTAACAACAGGAAAAATAATATTCCAATAATGCCAGTTTGCATAACTTTACGTTAGACTGCAACAAAATATTACATATTCATAAAATTAAAATATCTCCAGACAGCAATAAAAGACAGTATACAAATAAATAAAAATTTATACAACAAAGTATAAAATTCATTTTGAAGCTTAAAATTTTATAAATACTGAACAGGTATTGTAAATAATATGAGCAGTACATTCTATCATATGTAAATGAAGTGCATAATAACAGTAAAAGAAGTTGTAGTTTTGCTTTTATTAAATTTGTGGTTTACATGTCTCATAAAATGATCTTTCAGCTAATGCTGGTGCCACTAAGCATCATGCTATATTTTTGAGAGATACCACCATTGCGCATGGTAGAGTGCTCAACTCAGGAAGTGATGGGCCTGTGTTTGAGCCCATAACGAGGCGATAGGGAGGGCAAGCAGCCTTAATTCTCCAGCTTTAATCCACCTGTGTTCACCCCCAAATGGGGCAATAATGACAAAAAAGTCGCTATAATTAAACGATATGACAAGTTCAAAGGTCACCGCCATTGCTTGCGCATTTGGCTTAAGTCGGATGACAGCATCAATGTCAGTGCAATTGCAGTCTCATATTTTTCCTTCAACAAGTGCATAAACATGACCTATCAAGTGTTTCTTCAAATTAGCTTACATGAAAATGCTCAGAGAAAGTATACTTATTTAGAGATAGTTAAAATAATGCGATATCAAACAATGACCATTAACTGTATTGAAGATAGTAAAAGTTTGTTTATACACTTTTATAGGGGGTCTAGGTCTTCTTAAAGGGTATGCAAGTGGTATATTACTTATAATTTTTCTATTTTTCATATATCAGCACCAATTAAAACCTACACTGTATAATATTTGAATCGAAAAGAAAATGTTGAACTACCTTATGATGCTATAGTGTTAGAGAGTTTATGAGTTTGCTTAAACAGGGTTTATAAGACCTCTAGGTTGTCTTTAAATGGTATTTTTTACTTAGGTAACTTTCTAACTTGTGTCTTTTGGAGTGAAATAACAACATTGGGCTATTTCTTACTGTACATTTTCCATAAAATATTATATGGGATGAGCCCCTATAAATTTTGCACATTACTATATGTTTGTTAGGGGGAACTGCTATAGCACAACAAGTAGAATGCTCAATACAGTGGGCGATGGCCCTCTGTTCAAGCTCACCGTGGAGTGACTGGAAGGGCATCAAGCCTTAATTCCCCAGCATAAATCCATCTGTGTCAACCCACAAATGGGGATTAATAGTGACACACATCCAAACACAGACACACAATGATTGCTGCTACATAATTTCCTTTCAATGACAGACTAAAAAATACAATTTTTATCATGATGCCATATTCAGCTAAGCCACCAACATCAAGGGAGGAAATACGACTTCACGTGATGCAAACGAGAAGACCATGTGTATAGGAGTTTATGAATTTGGAGGTGGAAGGAAGGAGAAGAAGAGGAAGGCCGAAGGTCCAATGGAAGGATAGTATAGCAAATGATATGAAGGATAAGGGGCTAAGGGAACAGGATAAAGAAGATAGGGCTAAGGGAACAAGATAAAGAAGATAGGCAAAGTTGGAAAAGGATAGAAGAAACAGAAAACCTATATAGATATGGGATAATACTGAAGACAAGGATGAAATAGAGTATCATTATACCGTCGCCCCTTCCATCAGTTTGAGGCAAGAAAGAAAAATTTCAGGGAGGATGGGACTGCAAATACGTCGTTTCCTAATCCCCTTTAGTTGTTTCTCATAACAGCTATTATCTGGTGTATTCTTTACACACTCTTTACAAGTTTTTCAATACTCCCCATCTCCATTTCTCTTTACTTTCCTTTTAGTTTTCTTCATGCCCAGGCCCGAAGAGGGCAATTTTCTTTACCTGATCCAGTGTGGAGGAAAAAAAAAATCTTGCACCCCCAAACTACGATATAATTATAAATATATATAAATAAATAAAAGAAAAATTAATCAATATATACATGTGGATAATTACAATGTTAACTTGCAATGCGTACCTAGAAATGGAAACTAAAAATGTAACAATATAATGCCATTAGTTTGAGTCTTTTTTTTTTTTTTTTTTTAAAGCTAAATGTTTTGTAAGAATTAGTGATACGTTATACACACCAAATAACTATCTCATCCTCCATTAAAAAAGCAATCTTTATAAAGTAATTTGCAATTTGAAAAACTACACCAGAGAATACTGCACCAAAGGAAGCACGTCTATTTAGATAAACCTAAATATTCTGCAAAGCCTGAAGAGAGAGGTGATATATCTGTTAATAATCTGCAGCTTACTAATCACAAACTCTGAAATTACTCAATCAATCAAAATCCTACAAATTAAATCACACAGGTTAATACATTTATGTAAACATAAATCTTTAGAAAGGAGAGACCTTAGGAACCCCCTGGGGATCAAAGCAGGTGAGTGGCCAGAATGCTCAACTTGGGAGTTGCCAGATCTACAATCGAGCCCACCATGAGGCATAAGGAAAGGTATCCAGCCTTGATTCCCCAGCTACACTCTTTCTCTGTCCACCACCATACTGAGAACTAATAAAGACAAATAAAATGAGGACTTAGCAACTTCTTAAATTTTGTATTACATATAAGAGAGAAACACCAACTGCATTTCAGCTCACAGATTGAGAATTACTACTGTAATGGAGGCAAATTAAGATGGAGACAACCATCAAGAGGTAATAAGCACAGGAATTACTGTATTTTAAGATCAAACTGCAATCTAGTCTACTAATTGTACCATGTAAAGTTTTCTAGGAGCGCCATCTACTAATATAGTGGGCTAAGTGCCAAACTACAAAATGCCGGAAAATATGTTTAAAGTTTCGCAACTTAAAACTTTGAGATTTCGGTAACTGCTCAATTTATTTTGATTTTCCTTTTTAAAGTGTAACATCAAAATAACATTAGCGGCTGCTGAGATATCAAAGCTTTAAAGTTGCAAAACTTTAAATGTGTTTTCTTGTATTTTGTAAACTTGGCAATCTACCCAGTATAACACTAGGTGCCTCAAGTAATACTGGAAATGTGGAGAGGATAGAAGTAGTGCATAGTGTCTCCATGTACCTGTCGGTTAAACCGGGATAAGAGTAGTATCTGTCATCTCTGAGCACTTGCAGAAATAGAAAGGATGATAATGGGGAATACTACTAGACTGCAGTTCATTGAAGGAACCAGGCATCTCTGCCAGATTTATCCTTTTTCCCATAAATGTCCTCTTTTATAGCAAGTCTGTCCTTTTCTATGTTCAAACATCTTGCACCCATGATATGTATTTTGAACCATGGTTGCCAAAGTTTGAACATAAAAATAGACAAACTATAAGACATATATTGGGGAAAAGGGACAAGCCTGGCAACACTGGAACTAGGATACTGACTTCTGGCTAAAAAAAAAGGAAATAAATTTACATACTGTACTGTAGAAAATAAAATTAAGAAGCACCATAATAGATAATTCATTATTGATAAATATATTATTAACTAAATGCTTATAGCAATAGCAAAACTTCTCACAATCACAGAAAACAGAATGACTACATGAATTAGAGTCAATGCCTATTTTGAGTAATAATTTCAAATCATTACTGCACAAGTAAAAATCAAAGCATTATATATGTCTTTCATACTATAATTAATTATTCTCTTTTCAAAATGATACGACAAGCAGGGTCAACAGTTTTACACATGATGGAAAAAGCTTAATATTATTATGTAAATGTAATTATTAATCATATACGAATAAAGAGCAGATTAAAACAACTAATTAACCACAACTCATATTCAAGTTATTTTGGGTTTCTTAACCCTTTACCTGCGAATCAGAGAACTGCCGGCAATATCTCACACAGGTATTAATTGCAAGTATGACGTATTTGCCAGTCAAATAATTTAAAAATATGCAACATTTCCTCAGGTGGATTTGAAGGGGTAACTGATATCTGGCATTTGAAGTCAAGACGCCATACATAGAGTTAATGTTTTAAGCAGCTGATAGGTACTTAAATGATTCAGTAGCCAGTTAATTGTCAGTGGAGGAAGTACAAAATTTTTTCTCTGAAGCAAGGGAGCCACACCACCACAATGAGGTGTAATTAATATCCTTGACAGCTCACAGGTAGAGGTTTAAATTATGGTTTTTACCTAGAGTTGCTCATTCATATGTCTTTGGTGTAAAACCTCATAAAAGCACTGTCCATACATTTAATCTACTTAAAGGCATGATATTTCATCAAAAGTACTTCGAACATCAAGAACTATACACTGGGTGAGGTAAGTTATATCATGGCCTCATCAAATCTATTAACCACAAGGGGGTTTATTTCCACATAAATCAATTCATTTATTTTAAAGTAAGTTTGAACTATATTTTTTCCTATGACTGATCTTGCTCCCCTGGTCCACTATCAATTACAGGACCTTCATAGTCAGCCTGATCACACCAAAAGTCTGAAGGCGATGGGATACTGATCAAAAGTGTCATATCGTTACTGGGTGCAGATGAAACTCTGAAAGGTTCAAGTTCCTGATAGTAATGACAGTCCCTTTCAATACCTAATCGCTTATCCGTTCCATAAGGTGGTGAGAGGATGTCTAAGAATGCCGCCGGGCCATCCTCGGAGAATATCTCATGCATGTTTTGCGTGTCGGGGCTCAGACGACATGCTGGATCGCTTGTTGATATTTTGACTTTTGGATGTTTGGTTGCAGGAAAGACCCCATTCAAGGTCTTGGCATTTAACAGACTCTGTAGTTTGCTATCTAAAGACTCACTGGTGAAGTGGCTGTAGCTCTGAACTGATACAACGCCATGAATGACCTAAAAGGCATCCATGGGGAGAGTATTACTCAATTTGTATAAAAAATTATCTAACCATCAAATTTGGTCTTGCGTACAAGCAAAAATAAAAATACAAAATTCTTAAAAGACAGAGTAATACACTGTCTCATTACATAATGGGTAAGTAAATTCAGGAAAAAAAACATTTACACCATTCCTGCCAAAGATGTTATATAAAAGTATGATACATCAAAAGAGAAAGCATCTAGCATTCTGTTTATATCTTCGACAGGGTAGATGAGGGCAATTTTCTTGCCTGTCCCTGCATCACACTCATAGAATAAAAGAAGTATTTTGAGCATCCTGAAAAAAATTTGGACCACAATCATATTAGGCAACTTTACCTTTAGAATTCCAAACATTCCTGGATGGTCATGAAGGGGAAGTCTTACTCCTCGTTTCAAAATAAATACACATATTGTGACATCATTATCTTCATATAATTGCATGTAGGTAACTGGGGCCCCATCTCTGCTTGCCTGTATAACAAAGTATAGAATGCGGTAAATAAAAAAAAAAGAAATAAAAACAACAACGAAAAGAAGTTTAGAAACTACACTAGGCCTGTCAAAAATCATCTGAAATTTGTAAAAGGGCGTTACTGAGTTAGATCGCCAAACTTGAGTCAGTAGCAGTGTAAGGGTTCCCTTCAGACTTAGTGTAATACACGTTACACAGTATACCTGTACATACACTGATAAGTAACCTAACGTACTGGGTGAAGCTATAACTATGTGGATATTGGTTGACTATATGGAGAAAGCATTAAAAGTCTTAAGAGTTTTTTGAATGATGAACTAAATACTGACTCACAATTCTCTTTGCTTGACAATTAGCAGATGCAGCCCAATTACAAGCAATGTAATTAATATTAATTATTTTTAAGTATGGATGTAGTTTAACATATGTCTTAACAGGATGTAAGGCAAGGATTCTCTTTGGATCACAGCATACACTATCTAAAATCTCAACAAGATTACCATCTGTTAACATGGAAGCTGTCCTGATTTAGAATTGCCTGATATGGACGTTCTTCCCAGTTCTGAATGCTGATACTATTCGTGATACTGCATACAGATCCAAAGATCCTTCACAAAATCCTACTCCAGTAGCTGATGTGTCTCCACAAAGGTATCAAAAAATTTTAAACATAAAATCACACAAAAATGCTGCTCAAGATTCCTCTCCATTGAAATTTCAGTAACTAAGGGAGTACACTATATACATGTTCGTTCTACTGACCACAGCCTGTAGTTTACGTGGCTTACAATGGCGTGGTTGATGTTTTAGTTCAATGGTACTATTTACACAATGTTACCACTGTGAGTACAGTGTGGCAACTATTTAGTGCACTACTTAAAGAATTTAGTTTTTTTTGAAAAAAGGTTTACTATTGTCATTACAGTAGAAAGTACTGTCACTCTGATATAATGCAATACCCCATAAATTTAGCAAATTTCAAGCATATCTTCAATTACCCAATCCTGCATATCCCAAATGAATGATAATTGAAAATATAATGTTCTAGTGGATTTTGAGAGGTTTTAATGAGTCTTGACATTCATACAATGCGGTAATTGCTAATATTTTGTAACAGCTTGACTTTCCTCCTCTATTAAAAATTGGAATTTCATTGGAATTCATGATTTTGTAAGGGGGGATATCGCAAAAAATATTAAATTTTGGAGGGGAATGAATATATAAAATGCAAAACAAACATCAAAATTCATTGCATAACCATAATATCAAAGATTAACTCTTGTGAGAGAAATAATAAAATATAACTAATTCTAAGAGAAATTAAGAGACAAAACATAAAAAAAAATATATATGCCATTAAAAATAAATAATTCAAATTACCAACTAACGAGAGGTGCCCTAACAAATCACATTATTATAATATACTTTAATGAGATTTATTATCGTAACTGAGATGCTTTGCTCCCCCAGACCTTCCTCAGCTAACCTACCCTCATAAAATGGGTGTTTTCACTATAATATTAACTATTTGGCTGTAAATATAGTGCAATCTTAAGAGTATATAACATATACGGATCAATCTGGGATTGAGGAAAACAACAAACAAACAGACAAACATTTATTTCCATTTTTGTACAATGGTACGGTTCGGTTCGATAAGTTTAAGTTAACCAAACAATAAATTCTCCTAAGACTTGCTAGGTGCCGTATTTGAATTTGAGGTTGAGCGCAAGAGCTTCATCTACGACTAAAGTGCATCTGGTGCCTACAATGGACTTAATACCCTTTTCCTGCAAGTCACATAAAAAGTCTACTTTCACAGTCACACCCAAATGAATTGTTAATTGACATTATGATAATCCAATGATATTGATGTATTTCTACTAGTAATATTGGATTAGAATAGTTTCGGTAATATTAATACGTTTATTAAAGGGGCTAAAGACTATGGGGGCAAAAACAATGTTGTGATTTATTATATTAGGTGGGATTTGTTTATCCACAGTTTTAACGAGCATACAATTGTCATTATTGTTTTGAAGTAAGTTTAGGTTTCTGTAATATATTTTCTTTTTATATTTTGTATATTTTCACAGATAAATTGCTATTTGTTTTTCACAATTTCCTCCCCCCTTAAATGATAACTGATAAGTCATATATGAAACTATGGCTTTCCAGTGTGTTTTTATTTTCAACATTTCGTAATTAATTTTTTTCTAAATATATATAACTAGGTTTGCCATCCAGGCCCGAATCACTACGTTACTCTCCAGTTACTAATGGAGGAAAGGTACAATGGGTAAAATTTTACAATTACACCCGTTCCTCTCAGGGCATGAAGTGCATGCTCTTTCTATGGTATATTGTTCTGAACGAATCTTACCTTCAAGGCTACCGAAAATTATTCCTAACCTAACCTAAAAACAAGTAATTTACGAGGAATTTGAAGGTCAGATTCGTTCAAAACATGAAAATTCGTTACATTTCGTGTAATAAAATAAATAAATAAATAACGAACAAACTTCTTAAAAAAACGAGCAAATGCTGATGGTAATATCAAAATCAATGAAAACGGGTAGTTTACAGTTTAGCGGGGCATGCCGCTCAACGACCTCATCCCTCCACTCAGGTAAGTAGTAGTATAGTATTTTAGTTAGGATAGTAAGATGGGGAGTCCCAGGGGGGCGAAGCCCCCCAGGCTAAGAGGTTAGATAAGTATTTTTAGTTAGGATAGTAAAAAAATTGTTTCGTATGCCTATTGTCGCCAATATTTGTTATGTGTTCATCCGGCAGTTCTTTAGTCAGAGCCTATCGCCATCTACTGGTAGGTTTTGAACATTGGTAAGTATGCACAGCTAAACTGTAGGTGTTCCATGAAAACACCTAAAAATGAAGAAAAACGCTGAGAGAGCAACTTGTCAATCATCAATTCGTTGGGAGTGTGAAACTAAACATTAACTGCATTATTACGTTAAGACAGCCAGTTTGGAATAACAAAAGGAAGTAGGAGAAAAAGGAAAAAAATATATTTGACTCACATCATATGGGCCTCGGTCTGTAAGGAGCTTGACATCAAGGTTCAATTCTTCTGGCGTTATCCTATTAACAAGGCTGTACAGTTGGTCATAAAGACTGTTGAATGTTACAGGTGTGTGCTGTGAGTCTCTCTTAAATGTGCGTACGGCCAAACGACCAATTTGTTGAATTAACGGCGCCATAATATCCTGCGGACGTGCAAAATCCTCCTCTTGCCTTGAGTCTTGCCCTACACCAAGCCAAAATAACAAATGTTTGCGTTCGAATATGAACGAAAAGTGATTATGAGTCTCTAAACTATATTTATGTATTTTTCTATATATTTTTTAACATATTAATAATTTAAATTATATACAGCGGGAATAATATATCAAAACAACACCACAAATTTTCATGAAATATTATAAATTTATTCACGAATGACCAAATCAGCTGTTCCGGTCAGTTGCCAAATCGTATTTCATTGTCAAACAGCACGTCCTCCATGCACTTCATTACGGAAGTTTACATTTAACACCTTAATTCTCACTTTCGCAGTAGCTATAACGAAATAAAATAGAGAAAAATAATCTTGGACATAATGAAAGACGTTTATCTTCTCCGGAAGGGCTATATTTATTATTTTTAATATTTTACATTATTTTCCTTATACAGTCTTGCAAGGTCATTATAATTAATTATTTTCAACGAATTCATCTTGAGATAAGTTTTGACTGATCGCTGTTCAAGGGCTCCCTTTGTTTGGCCACAAGTTGTTTATCATGCTTGTCATCATTAATAGTGACAATTCTCCTCCTCCTCGCCTTCAAACCCGACAAAACTTCGCCTCTGTAATCGTGATTTACCACATAAGTGTTTCGTAATATTGATAGCAGTAATGATTGAATAAACGCGTAGTTACACATTTTTCTTAGATAATCTACCGCCTGTGTCGGGGGTCGAATCTGGGACCTGCAGGAGTCCATAGCTTACTGCGGAGAAACATCTCTGAGGATCAGCGCACTGTTCTTTAGACTCCTGGGCTACAGGCCCCAGGTTCGAATCCCTATATAGGAGGTCGATAATTTTTAAACAATATTATCATCATTATAATTATCTTTGACCAGATTTTCCCATGTTTATATCAGGACGCAGTTTAAAACACGAGTTGCATCCCATGTTTGTTTAGACAGCAATGATTTCAATTTAGTCGAGCCTGTGACCTGCACCGACTATGATTGCTACCCCTCAGGTGTAATAATAATAATAATAATAATAATAATAATAATAATAATAATAATAATAATAATAATAATAATAATAATAATACCGGGCTATATGCTGACTGAAAAATATATTTTTCCTTCCTCAAAAGGTAAAGCATAGAGACTAAGAAAGAAAAACACTGCTAGTTTGGCAATACGCTTTTTTATCGACATATTCCAACCTGGTTCTTATAGATATATTTTATGTATTCTTAAAATACACAGAAAAAACTAATTAATGTGATTCAACTCGGATATGAATTAATGAAAAAATTATTTCGACAACCACAATATATATATATATATATATATATATATATATATATATATATATATATATATATATATATATATATATATATATATATATATATATTATATATATATATATATATATATATATATATATATATATATATATATATATATATATATATATATATATATATATATATATATATATATATATATATATATATATATATATATATATATATATATATATATATATACAAAATGTTAAATATCCAATACCTTCTTACATAGTTTACTCACAATATTTTTTATAAAATGCTTCTTACTCATTCTCTTATTTATATATTTTAGTACGAATTACAGATTCTCATATTTTGATCATTGCTAACTCGTCACTTTTAATATAACACTACAACTAAAACCGTTTTTCTTAGTTAATTACATTATTTAGTGACACCATAGACAATGCTAATGAATCACGGACCGAGTTAGTGAGGGCATACGCTCAGGGTAACGATTACATCTGCCAAAACAAGTCGTCCTAGCCCTTAGTAGAAAAAGGAGTTCGTGATGTAAAACCGAATCCAGTGACACCGTGGACAATGCTAATGAAATTGGGGTAATGTGTTGTACACTGAAATGCCTTTATAACTCGTTGAGATAAACATTCAACATATTTTTATATATTATAATACTGTACTATAAATATTCATATCAATAATCTGTCGACAGAGCACTACAGTCTTAACTAAAATAATATAATGGCAATTATAATTAATTCTATACAACTAAAATCAATCTCTACCTTAAAATTATGAAATATCCTATCAATGCTTTAAGTAAATTATTAATAATTTATAATCTAGTAAAAAGTACTACGAAATATATACATGGAAACATCGATTTATGAGGTCAGCAAACTCCTTTTTACTCTGAATAATAACAAGTTGTCATGTCATATACTAAGTGTGGCTCACGAGCCACAAACAGCTCCTTGGCATATAATGTGTAACTCGTGAAAATATTTTGGCTGACCTCCTTTTATTTCATCATAATATACTAGGAAAATAATAAAAGCTCAAATTTTATGGACATGAGACCCCAGCGTATTAAAAAGTAGTATTACTATTTATGGTTAATAAACTATATTTAGAAATTCACATTAACATTTTAATGCAAGATTGAGTGGAACACTTCACCCTGAGGTCGGGGACAGGAACACTTCCTCCGTGTCCCCCTGCGTGATGCAAATGTCAACTAAATGGAGCAGGAAAGGGAACTTGGAGTCCCCTTCTCTGTAATTTCTTCCTGTAGAGAGTCAGTGTATAGCTTTGACTCACCCAACCTGTATAAGGGTGAACATGGCTTTTGTATATATATATATATATATATATATATATATATATATATATATATATATATATATATATATATATATATATATATATATATATATATATATATATATATATATATATATTATCAAATAAGCACATTACATATGTGAAAACATGAATCATTTTTTACCCCGACCGGGACTCGAACCTAGGACTTATGATTACTAAGTCAAGGCGCTACCACTACACCACAGAAGGTTAAAAGGAACCCAACCTTATAGCTTATATCTGCTATACTTAGGAATGAACGCATTCTAACTGAATGCCACTATGTTCATATTACAGATTCCCCAACCTCACTCGTGGCTTCATTTTAGCATTTAATTCAAATCCCAATCTCATTCGGGCCATGAAATTATCAAATAAGCACATTACATATGTGAAAACATGAATCATTTTTTACCCCGACCGGGACTCGAACCTAGGACTTATGATTACTAAGTCAAGGCGCTACCACTACACCACAGAAGGTTAAAAGGAACCCAACCTTATAGCTTATATCTGCTATACTTAGGAATGAACGCATTCTAACTGAATGCCACTATGTTCATATTACAGATTCCCCAACCTCACTCGTGGCTTCATTTTAGCATTTAATTCAAATCCCAATCTCATTCGGGCCATGAAATTATCAAATAAGCACATTACATATGTGAAAACATGAATCATTTTTTACCCCGACCGGGACTCGAACCTAGGACTTATGATTACTAAGTCAAGGCGCTACCACTACACCACAGAAGGTTAAAAGGAACCCAACCTTATAGCTTATATCTGCTATACTTAGGAATGAACGCATTCTAACTGAATGCCACTATGTTCATATTACAGATTCCCCAACCTCGGGGTAAAAAATGATTCATGTTTTCACATATGTAATGTGCTTATTTGATAATTTCATGGCCCGAATGAGATTGGGATTTGAATTAAATGCTAAAATGAAGCCACGAGTGAGGTTGGGGAATCTGTAATATGAACATAGTGGCATTCAGTTAGAATGCGTTCATTCCTAAGTATAGCAGATATAAGCTATAAGGTTGGGTTCCTTTTAACCTTCTGTGGTGTAGTGGTAGCGCCTTGACTTAGTAATCATAAGTCCTAGGTTCGAGTCCCGGTCGGGGTAAAAAAATGATTCATGTTTTCACATATGTAATGTGCTTATTTGATAATTTCATGGCCCGAATGAGATTGGGATTTGAATTAAATGCTAAAATGAAGCCACGAGTGAGGTTGGGGAATCTGTAATATGAACATAGTGGCATTCAGTTAGAATGCGTTCATTCCTAAGTATAGCAGATATAAGCTATAAGGTTGGGTTCCTTTTAACCTTCTGTGGTGTAGTGGTAGCGCCTTGACTTAGTAATCATAAGTCCTAGGTTCGAGTCCCGGTCGGGGTAAAAAAATGATTCATATATATATATATATATATATATATATATATATATATATATATATATATATATATATATATATATATATATATATATATATATATATATATACATATATATATATATATATATATATATATATATATATATATATATATATATATATATATATATATATATATATATATATATATATATATATATATATATATATATATATATATATATATATATATATATATATATATATATATATATATATATATATATATATATATATATATATATATATATATATATATATATATATATATATATATATATATATATATATATATATATATAAAGTGAAGCATTGTTCTTCAGTGTTGAGGGTAAGAAAATCTTTCCAAGCCAGCAGTGTAATTTTGGTGCTGATATGCAAAGTTGCTTTTTTTATCAGGTGTATCCCCCGTTCATTGCCTTATTGAACTTGCTCACTGTGGCTAAAACAATCACATTAGATTTTAAAGACTGATGGTATGCTTGCTCTGTAATTATTGAAACTAATGCAAAGAAGAAATATGATTGCATGCACTTATTTCTTAATATTTACATATACAGTCGAACCTCCATAAAGAAATGCCCCCAAGCACAGAAAACTCGACCTACGAATACAATTTTCTAACAAATTTTAAATCGACCCACGATCATCCTCGAGGTATGAGTGCACGTACACACGCACATCTGCCCGGGTGACCGCATCTTTGCTCTTAGTTTTGCATTGGTGCTCGCACTGTGAAGATGTCTCGTTGTTGTTTAGTTGTAGATTTCCAAAATTATTTGCTTTTTACTTTATATTAGTCCTCATTATGGCACCTAAGAAAGTAAAAACTGTCAGTGATAGTGACATTAAAGAGCCTAAATGCATTACTGTGGAAACGTAGAAAGAAATAATAGCTAAACTTGAGAGCGGTGTTCGTGTTTCTGATCATGACTTTGCGAAAATCGACCATCTGTACTATTTTAAAGAACAGAGAGCCCTTAAAGGCGGCTAATGTGGCTGAAAGAATGACTACATTAACGAAGCATAGGTCTCAAGTTATGGAAGAGGTAGAATAATTAATGTTAGTTTGGATAAATGGAAAAAAAACTTGCTGGAGATAGTGTTAGCGAGGCTATAATATGTGCGAAGGCTCTACGGTTACACCATAATTTAGTAATGAACACTTTAAGTGCTAGTGGCGCTAATATGGATGAATTTATGGCAAGTAGGGGCTGGTTTGAAAAAAACTGGAATTCATAGTGTTGTTAGGCATGGAGATGAGGCTTATTCCATGTGCAGACAGAGTGTCGATAGACAAAAATGTCAAATGGTTAGGTTAGGTTTTGTCGACACTCTTGTCTTTTGACACTTTTGACTTTCTACACTGTCCTACTACCGGCTAGTTCGGACCAAAAGGCAGCAGATCCTATGTGGTAGAGTTTACTAAATTTATCGAAAGTGAAGTTTATGTCTTGCAGTAAGTTTTTAACTGTGATGAAACAGGATTGTTTTGGAAAAAAAATGCCTAGAGGGACCTACATAACCCAAGAGGATAAGTCACTGCCTGGCCACAAATCAGTGAAGGACAGGTTTACACTTTTATTGTGTGCTAATGCAAGATTAAGCCTCTTTTAGACTACCACTCTGAATATCCATGGGTTTTTAAGCTCATTGTGTGAAGGCTAGATTTCCAGTAATGTGACGGTCTAATAGCAAGGCTTGGGTAACATGTATCCTATTCATAGAATGGTTGACTGAAGTTTTTGTGCCAGTTGTCAAGAAATATCTTGAGGAAAAATGTGTGCCCCTTAAGTGTCTTCTGGTAATGGAAAATGCTCCTGCCCATCCTCCAGGTTTGGAAGTAAAATTACTGCCTCCAAACACCACTCCTCTCCGCCCATGGACCAGCAAGTCATTTTTAATTTTAAGAAAGTGTATATGAAGGGTCTTTTTTCTTGGTCACCAACGACACTCATAGAAAAGGCATGGGAGGAAGTCTCTTATCCACTGTGAGGAAACTTTTACCAAGTTGTGTGGCTGGTAGAGACTTCAAGAGTTTCAAGCAGGAGATAGCCGTCAATATAGTGAACGAGATTGTGGCCGCTGGCAAAGTTTGGGCTTGGAGATAAAAGAGGAGGATGTGGAGGAGCTGGTGGAGGACCACAAACAAGAACTCACCACGGAAGAATTGGTCAAATTGCAATGTGAAATGGTGAAGACTATCCAAGAGGAGTAATCAGTGGAGGAGGAGGATGAGAGGGTAAAGATTTTAAGTGATGTTAAAAAAAATTTTTAGTAAGTGGAGTGATGTGCAGGCTTTCATTGTGAGTCATCACCCTAACAAAACTGTGAGCCACAGACAGAGCAGAGAACATTTTAAATGACAATGTGATGTCCCATTTCATAAAAATTTATCAACAAAGAAAAAGACAAATTTCTCTGGATCGTTTTCCTGTGCTAATATCAGCCAGAGAACCATCTTGCAAGAGAGAACATACATGTAGAGAGAAAACACCAGAAATTCCTGAACAGTTGCCCGACGTATTTATGGAAGGGGACTTTCCTTCTAAGTAGTAGTAGTAGTCCTCCTCCATGTTTGCCAGCAACTGTCAACCATGTTTTATTTTGGCCCAAAGGGATTGCTCGCACCTGCTGGCTCAGTGAACTGTGGTGGACGGGTGTGAGGGGAGTTGCCATTTGATGAAGCAGTGGGGGTAAACTAGCTGCGGCTGTCGGGCTCATTGTAGAATACCCTTGCTCACCTACCTTGTGGGTGACCTAAGCAGGGTGGAAGGGGGGGAGACATGGCAACCCTCTGTCCCCAAGGAGCTGAGAGGAGTGGTTGAGGTGTATGTGGATCGTGGTGAATGCGCGTTTCTTGGCTGTCACCCCCCTTACAAGGGGGAATGAGGCTTATGTCTATTTTAGCACAGTAGAAAACTGTGCTGTAGTTTTCTATAATTAAGGTTCTTTTTCATCTCACTATATATTATTGTCACATGTAAACCTATAGAAAAAAATTAAAAAGGTAGATTTCTGGGGCTGGGGAACAGATTAATGGGAATTACATACATTTCAATGGTAAAAATTGCTTCCAGTTATGAACGTTTCAACTTGTGAATGGGGTTAAGGAACGGATTAAGTTCATGACTAGAGGTACCACTGCATTATAAAAAAATATATGACAATAAAATCATGCTAGTAAATTTCATATTTACCACTATAGGAAAATAAAACTCTCTATGTGAAGCACAGCCGAGTAGGAATGATATAGTTATTTAAACACAAAGTTGAATCCTAGTCTTACTAGGTTGTTATTTTTATTATGAGACACTGGGACAGGAAAAGAAAATTGCCCTCATTAGGTACGGGCACAAAGAAAACATAGAGAAGAAAAAGTAGCAGCTTAAGGAAACAGGAGACATAAGAGAATGAAGAACAGTAAGATAGACAGGTAGCATGAAAAGTCAAAGTAATGAAGACTTAGAAATATTGCAGGAATAAGCTCCGAGATGACAACTGGTCAGCTTTTTGAAGGCAGAACGGTCATAAGAGCTAGGGAAGACAGAAGAAAGAAGAGAATTCTAGGGTCGGGAATTGGAAGGAAAGAAGCAATCCACTGCAACAACCATTCTGCATTATTTAAACCAATCCACTTTATTAAAGTAGGAAGTGCTTCAGTTTATGAAGAAGTAAGCAATATCTTGTACACTTAATTAGGATAGACAACTGAGACATGGATAAGAAGTTTCCTCAATGCTTTATTATATTTATCATAATACACTCATCTTTGCAGCAAAAATAGAAGTATAATAATGTCCTCATTAATTCATGTACACTAGGAATAAAATTTAAATTAAATTAAATTAAATTAACAATAAATATATGTATATGACAAATATTACTCAGTATAAATACTGAGAATTCTAAGTACAGATGGCAATTTAAAATGCTTTAATATAAATACACTGCATAACATTAATATAAAACTTAGTAAATTAAAATTAAAAAAGGAACAATTTTGGTCAATATAAATACCGATTATACTAAGTACAGATGGCAGCTTAAAATACATTTAATTTAATAAAATACACGGAATAAATTTAATAAAAAGAGACCATGAAGAGCTTTTTACAATGATACAAAATGCTGATATACTGAATGTATCAACAGTAAAGAGTTTGATCTAGCGCTAAGTACGATTCACAAATACTTAGCTATATTTTTTTTCACACATATTGTCTTCACCAGCCAGAAAGGTTGGCACCATCATCAATATTTTAAGCAAGTAAATAAAACAATAATACCCTTCTTCTTGTTCATCATAAATAGCCAATCACAGTCATGCTTTCATATGCCAGAGGAAAACTCAAACACTTCCGAGCATTACTTCCAATTCACAAAAAAGTATGTAATTTCAACACACAACTCTTACATATCTACGTCTTCAGTTAACTATTCAGAGTAGGCACTGAATGCCAAAACTAAGCTTAATTCTGATTAATTTTGGCAGATGCTCTTCCAACTATATTCTTAAGTACAACAATATTATCAACAAGAGATAAGGACAATTAACCTTTAAAAATTCTTAATGATGCCTTCAGTAATGATCTACAGTTATATAATGTATTCATATTAAAAAGAAATTATAGGTGCCAACACAGATAATAAATAATAGTTTCTATATGTCTAAATATTCTCTTCAGCTAACAGCTACCAATATGAAGATTTGGTAAATGCAAAACAGTGACTGCACAACAGACTTTAAAATTTTTGCCACTTCTTTCTCAAAAAACTTTAATAAAAAATTAGCATGAATGCAAACACTCATTTGTGAACAACAATATTTAATTACATTAGAACATATTCTTTGTGGTACAAAATTATAAGACAAGAATGTGTACACTTATTTTACTGCTTCCATCACTGGCCAAGCAGCAAAGTGAACTCATTTACCTTGCTAAGTACACCAGACTAAGTCCTTGATTTGCCTAGTCTCTCTCAGGCTGGTACTGCTTTAGGAGTTTAGCAACTTTCTCAGCCAATTCCTGCGTGGATGCACAGAGCACACGTCGACGCATCAGATCGAAGGTTCCACCTAGAAGAAGAAAAAAAGTAATTACCACTTTTCTTAATACCTGTAATGATGCATCTTACCAAAGATCCTTTGTTACGAATGAAATGGAGAGTCCATTCGAAAATTTAAGTTGTAGTATGACTACCTTTGTTAATACTTGTCTTCTTTTTTTATAAATGAGACACCAGGACTGGCTAAGAAAACTGTCCACATTGGACCCATGCACCAAGAAAATATTTAAGAAACAGTAGCAGAATAAGGACAAGGCAGATTCGAGATTTATAAACATTAAAAAAAGACAAGCTGAAAGAATAGTCAATGTAACGAAGGCCTAGAAATATGGTAGGATTAGGTACTGAGATGACAATTAGATCAGCTCTATGAAAGAAGGAAAGTCACAAGAGTTAAGGAAGACATAATAAGGAAGAGTGTTCCAGACAAGTATAAAAAGGAAAAAGAGATTGAAAGTATTCATAGCAACAGTGCATTAGAATAGAGCATCTTCTGTAGTAAGTAAAATACAAATAAGGAAATAGGTTTCATAAAAATCTATGAAAAATACACTGTATAAAGAAAACTGCTGCACAGTACATTGAAAATACGCTAAAGATATCTAAGAATATTCAAATATGTTCCACAGTACTTACTAGGAAAGAGCACTGCAAATGCAATCTTATATTAAATCGATAGTATAAAAGCCAGCAAATAATTGTAATAAGTTTTACACAAGCAAGTAAAAAAATTATAAAATTTCACATAAAATCTCGTGCATCTTATTTATAAGAAAAACCGGGGAATATAAACGAATATTCATTTTCATTATGTAAGAACACATCACTATCCACTTCAATATCACCTCAATGTACATAAAACTACAGAACTGTCAAAAATGCTTGTGATTTCAGAATATTTTCACATAATATGAGGCACCTAGTACTATACTGGGATGAGTGTCAAAACTACAAAATGCCAGAAAACACGTTTAAAATTTTGTAACTTAAAATCTTTGATATATCGGTAGCCGATCACGTTGTTTTGATTTTTCAAGTGCATCATCAAAATAACACTAGGCACCTCAGATGTACTATTTACTTAAAAATTGTACCACACTTTCCAAATTACATTTATCTACTTTCAAAAGCCTTTAAATTGCACAGGCATCCTCTACCCAAATAAGCTATGGAGGGGTAAATATTTTCAAATTCCAGTGAGACTCATTAGAGAAGGTATAGTTTATATAAAAAACTTCTGTGCTGTATAACAAAGAGGTCAAACTTTTACTGATATTAAGAAGGCGTTGCTCTAGATGAGATAGAAGGTAAATGACCACATCAGATAAAACAGTCATGCAGAGGTCTCATGCATAAATTTCATTAATATTTCTGTTACTGTGCAGTACTAGAAACCATTAAACTAAGCACAAGCAGTTAATGTGATGCAACCATACAAAATTTCGTTATAAGTCATGCTAGCTAGTAAATTCCTGTTTAAGTACTTCAGAAAATCAGAAGAATGAAGCAGCAAAAGCAAAATATCTCTTATCAGAATTTAAAATTTACCTATATCTTTCATACAAAAAATTGTCACAAAATATTAAAGTGAATGAGACCTACCCTCAGTGTCAACGACAATTCCCCCAGCCTCTTTAACTACTAGATAAGCAGCCGCAGTATCCCATGCATGAATTCCAAACTCAAAGTAGGCATCTCCACCGCCCATGGCTACATAACACATGTTTAAGGTGCACGATCCCATGGCTCGCATCCTAATTATGAAGAGAAGATCTACACTGTTTTGGCCGGCTTATAAATGTCTTAACATTAATGACTCCTTAACTAAATGTATGAAAACCAAAGAACTCTGGTATCTCTCAGTAATAGATATTTGAGTAAAAAGGAGGTGGCAATATGACTCGCCTCTTATCCAGCACATCTTTATTCCTTCTCCCAGGAGTTTTGTAGAAAGGGAAAAGTTTGGTGAGGAAGAATAACCCACCCTTCACCCCCAAATTCCTTTTCATCTGTTCTTGCAACACGAAGGGAATACAAGTGTCGAATTCTATCTTATCCTCCACCCATAGACTCACCTCTTAGCCAGCACATCTTTATTCCTTCTCCCAGCTGTTTTGTATAAAGGGCAAAGTTTGGAGAGGAAGAATAACCCACCCTTCACCCCCAAATTCCTTTTCATCTATTCTTGCAACACGAAGGGAATACAAGAGTCGAATTCTATCTTATCCTCCACCCAATGTTTAAATGAGCTTGTAAATGAGACAGCCAAAATCACAAGTCAGTTCCTTCGTTAAAAATATCTAGTTCATTTTTTGTTTACGATTTATGTGTCACTATTAGTCCTCATTTGGGGTGGACAAAGATGCACTAAAGCTGTAGAACTGGATGCCCTTCCTATTGCCCTGCCGCTGGCTCGAAAGTAAGGCCATCACCTCCCATGTCGAGCACTCTATCGGTTACATTATGGCTGTCTCCATTAAAAATATCACTATGTAATGGTGGTAATTGCATTCCATTCTGAGTTACCATTCTCCATATAGAGACTAGTACAGGTACCCTGTATTTCATTTTATGTTATCCATCTAGCCTTTTATCATACTGTTATTTCTGCTTTGTTCTTAAGCTGCTACTTTTTCAAATTCAGTTTTTTTTTCTTAGTGCCAGAGCCAACTGAGGCCAATATTCCTTGCCTGTCCTGGTGTCACATTAAAATAGAAATCATAGTTTTTCACACAAGCTGACATATTGTGGCTTTAACATACTCTGCCCATCTTCTAATACAAAGCATTTTTCTTCTTCTGTGCTCCTAGGACCTCAAACTTCAGAAAAAAAGCTAGAAAAAGTAAAAATATTTTCTCAGAGCAAATTACTATACCTGATGCATCAACACGGGACAACAATTGTAATTATTAAAGAAAACAAAACCAAACTCAAATTTTTCAAAACCATATGTTCTTCATCTACAAATCAGTGTTCTTCCTTGTTGTCAATGACAAGTGATCCTCATCAAGTTAGGCCATACGTTGCTACTCAGTTGTTGTTATTCCCTGGCCTGCACGGCTAAATAGTCCAGAGTCATCAAGGAATGCAATACCAAGACAAGGCTCTCCCACAGCGTTCTCAGGGAGAGTATGTTATATTTTAGCCAAATGATCCACCTTGTTATTAACCAACAGTTTCTCTTAAGTTTCAAACTCATATTTTCCTTCTCAATTCAAAGTCAAATATTTCTTCGCCAGGGTATGAGCTACTTTCCGAAATCGTGGTGTTTTAAAAATATTTAAGAAGCTCAACCCAGAAATATTTTTCTCCATTATCATTTTATCCAAGTGTCACTTGTTTTCTTAAAGAAACCATGTAAAAAAAAATATACACTTGCATTAAGCTTCCATACAACTGGAACCAATTTATAAGCATTAAATAACATAGCCGTCATAGTAGCCTCAGCTTCTTATACTGTTTATAGAGCACACTTAGAGTGACAGATAATTATGCATCTAGAACTAATAATGACAATGGGCCCACCAATATTTCTGAAGTCTAGAAGCATACTGTTAGGAAGAGCTAGGATATATAGCATATTTTTTTTAAGCCTCCAGTGGCAATTCTGCATAAAAGTAAAAACACTTAAATATGCATTTAAATCATGCTGTAAATGTCTAATGCCTGGGAACAATCAATTATCTAAGCTGCACTCAAACACCATATGAAAGATAAAAATGTCTAAGATAAAGAACTAAATGTCAACAAAGCATATCCAAAGATAATGTCTGAAGCCTGGGATACACAATCAAAATTCATAATCATAAGTTCATTATGCAGAGACTGAATTGAGGAAAACTCCACAATGACACTATAACAAACTCTACGAAGTCCATGCAACTGGCTTAGTGTCTACCTATTGTAGTTTAATCCAGAACAGTGAATTGTACTATACAGGTCTTGGTAAAGGAAAAAGGGGGGGTACGATGGAGAAGGATGCAAGGGATAGGGTGATATGGAGACGATTGATCCGTTGTGGTGACCCTTACAAGAAGACAAAAGATTTAATGATATATTGTGAACATTAACATGCGCCATAACCTTACACACTATTTCCAAATGTTCTTGTTAACTCTATATGTAAACACCAACATGTAAAATATGTGACACTACTGTAGTTCTTAAAATAGTGAGAATGACGCATTGAAAAAATAATAGCTTCCTTATAATTTTTGGATTATTGTATATCACATATTGTGAGACTGAGGAGGGGTGAGGACTAGGTTGGGAGAAAGCTGCTGAGCATGGAGGTGCCAGGAAAGAGGGTAAAAGGTATGCATAGAGGTGGCAAATGGATGTGGTAAAGGAAAAAAAGGTGGAGGTATGATGGAGGAGGATGCAAGGGATAGGGTGATATGGAGACGATTGATCCGTTGTGGCGACCCTTACAAGAAGACAAAAGATTTAATGATATATTGTGAACATTATCATCCCTTTTTGTAATCACTACAGAAAATGACAAAGCATTCCCATCCACCCTGAAATATAAACCTCTTACTAAACAGCTGATGGAAGAAGAAAAGGACTAGCAGGTATGATGGAGTTCTAATGACTTCCTTTCGATTGGTTGTGTATAATGTTACATTCATAATTGACACAAAATATTAGGCATTTAATGATTTGCTTGTAAAAAAGAAAAAAAAGGAACAACAACAAAAAATAAAGGCAAATTTCCAAGCACAATGATCAAGATAGATATAGCACTGCCAAAGTCTGAAGTATATCTCAAAACAACAAATTTAAGAAAGACTTGCAGGAAAAGCATATAAATGGTGAACAAATAAACTGTTTTTAGACCAGACTAGAGGACAAAAAACGAGCAAAAACAAACTTGTGAACACAATCTGCATTATCCGTGATTGAAAAGCAACGAACTAACCTGAAGTGTCACACACACACCCTCCAGCCTCTCTCAGGATAAGATAGCCAGCAGCCATATCCCAACAGCACAAGCCGAAGTGATAAAAGACTTCACCAAAACCAGCAGCGACATAACACATACCAAGAGCAGCTGACCCCATGCAACGCATACTGCAAATTTAAAAGAAGTTTAGCCAAAACTCCAATATACAAGGCTTCTGCTGTTAAAGAACCATTACCATCATAAAGAATATTAGAGGCACAGAAAATCGTATTTAGTAAAAAGATTTAAAGCATTAGCATTAATTACTTTAAAAAATAATGCATAAAGCAGACAGAGCAGATATAAGCACCCATGAAAGACTGACAGTATAACAGAAACTCTGCACTAAATAGTATGTGCAAATAACTGTAATCACCTGCATGCAAGATAGAAGTATCAAATATCAATACACATCAACATAGATGAGAAATATAAACTACATAAGAAATATTTCTACACTGAGAAAATTACCCTATTCAAACATAAGCAACAGTCACTGAAGTCAGAGGGTAGCAACTGAATAAAAATGAGAGGCAGCATCCTAAACTCTTCTATCAGCTGCATTACAGCAAGGAACAAAACAAGTAATCTGTATGACACTAGGTATTATATATTCAGAAAGAACCCAAGATTACCAACAGACTTTAAAAAGTATATTCAGTATATAAAAGAGCGTCTAATATGCCAGTGTGTCTTATATGACGTAAAATACATTGTCTCTTACGAAGGGAAAGGTACATATGTTTAGAACTGTCTCTACCCCACCTGTGAGATATCCCTTTTAGATCCCTCCAATAAGACTCAAGGCATAAAGGTGGAATTTCTTTTCTCCCCCCAAGAAAGTAACACTGCTTTGCACTCAAGTTACAAAATAACAATAAGAGGACCTGGAGTGGCAGCGTCTTCATTATGGGTCCACCCTCCTGAGCTGCAACTCAGAAAAGGAGCATTGAAAGAGGCCACACTGCCACAGCCAATCCGGGAATGGCAGTGGCCTTCATTAAGGGCTCGGGATTGTTCGACCAAACAGCCTAGGGAACATCAACAATAACAATATCTTACCCATGGACTCTAGGCAGTAGGGTGGTAAAATTAGTGATTACAGTATTCATCTTCTCAGGATCTCTACTTGATCCAACCTCAGCGAAGATTAAGGAAGTACTCAAGTCTGAAATAAAATTTCTCAGTATTATCACTTTCACACTACTTACATGAGTAAAATACTGTAAGAAAACACTAATTCAAATGCAACCCCAAGGTTAGTAATAGTTTTCTTTTTTGTTCAACAAGAATTTACTCATGGTTAGCTTCAATAAACTTTGTTATGCTTATTTACTTGTTTATTCTATTTACAATACTGTACTGTATTTATTATTTACATTGATTTAGCATGAAAATATTACTAAATATCAATAATCATAAAAGGGTGTATATAACCACAGGAATCCAACAGGCACTAGTGTCCTTACTGATATATCAATTTTGAAAATAAAAACACAGTCCTCACTTTTTAACCAAAGCAATTATCAGAAACAACTTGCCAATCATTACTCCTTGGCAATTACCTGTTTCTCCTGAAGCAGATATTTTCTCTCCATTGAGAAAAGCCCCTTTTCCTTTCAATGCTGTGAACATCTGATTTAAAACTGGATTATATACAATAGCCACTTCGGCATCCTTGTTAATCCAAAGTCCCACAGATATACACGTGTGAGGGAAGCTATGTACAAAATTCATCGTGCCATCAATAGGGTCGATGATCCATGTTGGATCATCAGTGAAAACACATTTCTCTCCAGCCGACACAGATTCTTCTCCAATAAATCTGGAAAATTTTTAAATTTAAAATGCAGATACTGTATATTATACAGCTTAAATTGGGTAATGTTTCATAAATTAATCTGTTATATTAGCTGAATGAGAATAAAGTACTCTATCATTTTTGGGAAATCATTCTAAAGCTACTCAAGAGTCTGCGACTATTTACTTTTATATAAAATCATGGTATTAAGCACTACACGACTTTTAAATTTATTTTTTGAATGTCTCTACACTCCTGGTTGCAATAACTCATGGCGACACCACAAATAGGCATATTTCTACATTAACTTCTTACCCTTCTGCATATATCCTCTTAACTCTTTCATTTTCCATTCAATTGAACCATCTATATTCCAAACAAATATTTAGGCATGCCATCAATTTAATTTACTTTTGCCTCATGTATGCAAAGTACATGACTTGTTACTATACAGCATTAAAAAAGCAACTTTTTTCTCAAAAATACGGTCTTGGAGCGTCCTGATATGGATCTATCCTTATCCATCTTACTCAATGCTACCATTAGCTTTGCCTCTTCTCCTAGAGTATGATTTATCTTCAACTTACAGCTACCATTTCTGCTTTCATGGTTACTCCCATACAAAAGGTGCGGCAATGAAACCTCCAGCATCTTATAGGTTGACAAAAAGGCCAAGCCAAAATATATCTGAATAACTATTATAAATATTGTTTTAATGTAAAGACATAATTTGTTTTCGTTTATTTTTGATAATGATATCCTCCAAATGGTGGTCTCTATACCGTAAACACTGTTCTAACCGATTTATGTTTTTCATTACCAAAGAAGTCATATTCATTTCTGTAATTATTTAGCATATAGCAGCATTCAATTCGTCAATTTATGTTGGTTGACATTTGCAGACCTCAGCTTGCAGCTAGATACAGAGAAAATAACCATATGGGGAGAGATCAGGTGAGTGTGCAAGCCATCCAACATAATTGCTTAGGGAGATCAAATGTCCTGGAAGCAGCTCCCTCAAAACTTCCAGTGATCTTTTTGTTGTATATGCAGTGTAAAAGTAAGCAACATAAAAGATACTAAAATTAGTAAAACATTATCTACATAAAGACACCGTTACCACCTGCATAGCTTCATTAGCACCACACATATGGCCGCGTAAAATATTGGAGGTTTTATTGTCACTGCACTCTCTATATTCCACACTAATTCATGGCCTCTTTCTCATATAAATCCTACAAAACTAATCTACTAGAATCTTTAGCATTGTCTCTGAATCATATATAGCAGCATCAGTGATGAACAGGAACTGTGTACTTCCCACCTCAACACCTTCCTCTTAATATGCAATTCATATACATATTCAAAAGCAAAAGCGAAATAATATACTCTTGCCTTATATCTCCAAGCACTGAGAATTATATATTACAAAGCGAATGGGTGTTGAAAGAAAGATGTCGGATATGTTAGATCAGAGAGTACTGAGTTGGTTTGGATATGAAATAGATGAGTAATGAACGAATAGCAATGAGAGTGTGGAGTGCAGACATCGCTGGAATAAAACCAAGAACATAACCTAGAATGAGATGGAAGGATGCCGTAAAAAGGGAATTGGATGAGCAATGAACAGTGATGGACAGGTGTGAGGGGAGTTGCCATATGATGAAGCAGTGGGGGTAAACCAGCTGCAGCTGTCAGGCCTCACTGTAGAATATTCTCACCCACTTACCACGGGGGTGACCCAAGCAGGGTGGTAGGAGGGATATAAAACAACCCTTTACCCCCAAGAAGCTACGTGGAGTAGTTGAGGTATGTATAGATCATGCCGAAAAAAATGTTTCTTGGCTCGGTCATCCCCCAACAAGGGGGAAAGGGGCCATATACATAGATAGAAATATTAAATATTATAATAATTGGGTAAAAATTAATGAAATCTTACTTATGGTCAGGAAAAGCATTTGAGAGCCCATCTATCATGATCTTTTCAACTGCTTTATCAGATTCTGTGACTAGGTCGACAGCAGAGCTCTTGGTTTCTATGTTTTTCTTCTTCTTTATAGCATCCCGGACAAGCTGAAATGAGAAATTGCTAAGAATCAATGGCTATGGTTGACTATCACATAACATATGATTAACACTTAGCATAGGCTTAACCATTAAACACAGAATATTACGTTTCATATCAAGAATTGTATTTAACTATATATACTGAAGAATTATATGCAATTACTTTGTATATATATATATATATATATATATATATATATATATATATATATATATATATATATATATATATATATATATATATATATATATATATATATATATTTATATATATATATATATATATATATATATTATATGGGGGCTCCAACTTACAAAGCACTCAATTTAAAGATCATCTAAGCAAAACAAAAATGTAGCTAGCTAAAATAGAAGTATATATAGAGAATTGAAAAATAATAATAATTATAATATTACAGTACAAAGTGGTTACTGTATTATTAGCGCCACTGACATACTTCTATTACCACTAATGTACTACTACTACTATTAATAATAATAATAATAATAATAATAATAATAATAATAATAATAGGGTAATAGTAATAATAGCAATAATAATAATAATAATAATAATAACGAAAAGAAAGACAAAATCATATTAAAGCTTATAATAAAATAAAGACATTCTAAGCATGAGAGATAGAAAGAAAATATCAAGAAATTATATAAAAATTAGCCGAGTCACCCTGAGTGGCCAGAGTGCTCGACCCCGGATTTGACAGATCTGCAATTGAGACCAGCATGGAGCGCTAAGAATGGCATTCAGCATTCATTCCCCAGCCAAACCATATCTTTGTCCATCCCCATAATGGGGATTAGAAGTGATACGTAAAAGGAGGACTTATTTACAGTAATGGATTAATGTCTTTTCCAGTGGGCCCTGTCAGTCCAATTAAGCTGTGAAAATGAAACTGATTAGAAGCATCTTTTCACACCCCAGTTGAGAAAAATAATTTCATAAAACTTCGTCTTCAGGTACGAAATGCTTATGATTGAAATTTTTGTTTTAAAGTCGCTTATGAGTATTTTTTTATGTTTTGTATTTTCATTTCAATCTTTGGGGGTGCGGAAGTAAGTATTTACCAGAATTGGCTGTCTTTAATATTTTCTTGTTATTTCAGATATTTTTTCAAGGTTATGTATTAGGTTGCACCTAAATGCTCTGCTAGTGTATAAACTGGTTTTATGGACAGTATGTAGCGGTGTTACCACATACCCAGAAAAATCTGGATTCTTCCAGATTTTTATTTCAGCCATGAACAGATTTCACATACCCAGAAAAATCTGGATTCTTCCAGATTTTTATTTCAGCCATGAACAGATTTCACATGAAAATAGACCCTAACCTAATCTTTCCTCGCAAGGAGGCGCACGTGTTGCACCATATACGAGCTTAAATGCACCACTAGCATATGTAATCTTGGTATTATTTAAAAACAGGAGATTATTCTCTTACAATAATAAAACCGCATCTTTCTTATAGTTTTCGTTGAGATAAATTAATGTTAACTCTATTTCTGGCGCAAAAATAAAACATTGATTTTGTTCTCCTGAGGGTGGTCCAGGCGGCGTACCCCCGGTTAGAGAAAATATAACCCTAATGGGGTTCGGGGCGAAGCTCCTACTTAGGCCAGACACGTTCCCCTAGGATAGGTAAGGTTAGGACGCACCAAAAATGTTTTTTGCTCCAGAAATAGAGTTCAACTTCGTTTATTTCACAACGAAAACTATCAGAAAAATGCGGTTTTATTACTGTAAGAGATTAATCCCCACTTCTAAAAAGTTACCATAATCTCGTATATCCACTATTTGAGTATATACTGGAGTATAGTAAACTACGTGACGGTTTATACAGATAACATAACCAAACCTAGGGTGAATAAAACGAATCTGAACCATAATTACAATGTAGCTGCGGTACATATATCGGTCAATTACCTCTCCTGAAACATTACGTCATTTCGAATTTACATAATGACAGGCATGGTAGGGCTTCACTCTTAACTCTATTTTTTTCATATTATGCATTATTCCTGTTTTGCACTTACATCACCTGCAGTTTTAACAAGTTGCATGGCTGTGTCGAAGCATTCTTGAATATTAATACTGCCCATTTTCCACTTGTTTAGTAACAGACAACGTTAGCCACACCTTTACAAATCCACTTGACAGTTGCTTATCTGGAATTCGTCTGCCAAAATGTGTTATCGGTATCGATTGCCTCTGACACCGATCGAAACCGAACGAAACCGGTGTAAACTTAGTGAAATCGTGATGCTCTCCTAAATGTTTTCTTGTAATTTTAGCTTTGCAAGCGTTATTACATTAGCATATTAATCATGCAAATATTCTAGGAGCTTCACGTCCTAAACTTGTTCTGTATTGAACATATTTTATGCTGGTTTCGTTTTTTTTTATTATTTTTATTAATACGTTTAATTCCAGGCTCAGAGATAATTAATGGGGAATGTGGTGAATGACTTGCACCTATCGCATAGGATTACTTATTACTTACTTAAGACATGCGTCGTTCAAGAGTTCCGCCTTTACAACGGATCTTATGAACAATATAGGCAGGACCCATGAATGAACTAAGCTTCAAGTCCAGTTTCTACCAGATCATCGATAATCTTCTTCATTCTTATTTGAGTTCATCATAATTCATCGTTAGGAATAGTTACCATATAAAAATAGATCAACAATTTTTGTGCAGGTATAATTCATATATAATTATTTTTTTAATTCTTTCAAAGCAGATTTCCCCATGATCATAAGTGGTTTGTCCATCTTGACACCAAATCTCACTTCTTATGTGAACTGGGAACCGGCACCCTGTGAGCTGGCTTGTTCCCCTTAGTGACAAGATATTTGCTAAATGAATTCATCTGATTTGAAATCTTTCGTTTCATAATAAACGAGAGAGAAACCAACGCATACATTTGTCATACATTTTAGGCACAAGGCTGACTATTTGAAAATATAATCCTATCATATTGAGATAAAAACCCATATATAGAAAGAATATATATATATATATATATATATATATATATATATATATATATATATATATATATATATATATATATATATATATATATATATATATATATATATATATATATATATATATATATATATATATATATATATATATATATAATGTATGTATGTATGTATGTATGTATGTATGTATGTATGTATGTGATTACCTAATTGTGTTTACGGGAAAGAGCCCAAAGCTCGTATCTTCCCGTCTCCTCATCGGTTCCATTTTCTACTTAGTGATACTTATCATACCTGTCCTTGAAACTATGGATTGAGATAGCATTAACTATCTCCTAGTTAAGCGAATTCCAATTATCAACTACTCTTACACTGAAAAAGCATTTCCTTACATCCTGCAAAGAAGTTTTCCTACGAAGCTTCAAACTAGGACCTCTAGTTCTAGAGCCAGACATATCAAAATATCGATCCCTATCCAATCTATCATAACCATGAAGGAATTTAAAGACTGGCACCATATCCCCCCTCACTCTTCTAGCTTCGAGTGATGGTAAGTCTAATTCCCTCTGCCTCTCATCATAACTGAGATTGCGTATTTCTGGCACCAGTTTCGTGGCATGTCTTTTAACTTTTCCAAGCTTAGCTATGTGCTTTTTCAAGTGCGGATTCCAAAAGGGGGCTGCATATTCAAGTTTTGGCCTCACATAGGTTACATAAATATTTCTAAACATTTCCTTGTCCGTGTGCCTGAAGGCTACCCTTACATTTGATAAGAAGGCATATGCTGCACTTACTATGCCATTTATATGTACTTCTGGAGATAAATCTGCCAGTATGTTTACTCCTAGATCTCTCTCATTTTCTGTCTCTTGAAGTTGTACTCCAGCCACCGAGTAGTCAAGCTTGGGCCTTCTTGCACTTGTACCCATTCTCATTACCTTACATTTTGAAGTATTGAATTTCATTAGCCACTATTCTGACCACTCATGCAAACTATTTAGATCTTCCTGAAGTTCTCTACCATTGTTCTCGTTTCCTACTTTCTTCACAATTTTTGCATCATCTGCAAACATATTCATGAATGAATTTACAGACTCTGGTAGATCATTTACATATACAAGGAACAAAAGTGGCCCTAAAACTGAACCCTGTGGAACTACACTACTAACTCTTCTCCATTCAGAAACTGAGTGTCTTATTCTAACCCTCTTTTCCCTTCCTTCTAAGTAAGTTTTTATCCATTTCAAGACATTTCCACCTATTCTAGCCATTGATTGCAGCTTCCTAATAAGTCTCCCATATGGAACAGTGTCAAACGCTTTCTGGAAGTCTAGGAATATGCAATCTGCCCAGCCCTCTCTTTCCTGTAAGATTCGGCTTACCTCATCATAAAATTCTAGTAAGTTTGTTACTGTTGATCTACCTTCTCTGAAGCCATGTTGCCTCACTGACAAAAAGTTGAAGGATTCCAAGTGAAGAGAGATATGTTTCCTTAGTAGTTTCTCCATAACTTTGCAAACTATGCTGGTCAAGGAAACTGATCTATAGTTTACAGCCCTATTCCTCCTTCCCTTTTTGAAGATAGGTATCACGTTTGCTTGTTTCCAGCATCTTGGAATCTCCCCTGTCTCCGGTGACTTTTTAAATATGATACTTAGTGCCACTGATATTGAGTTTGTGCATTTTGTAAGTACATGAGGGGATATATCATCAGGACCTGTAGCTTTATGAACATCTAACTCCATCAGCGCTTTGCATACCTCTGTGGCTGTAAGGTAGATGTTCTCTAATACCTGCCCTTGAGCTTCTATCTCTGCAAACTGAGGGGGTGGGGTATTTTCTCCTGCAAATACTGACTGAAACTCCTCGTTCAATTCTTTGGCAGATCTCTTTATCCATCTTAGTGATGCTTCCATCCGCTCTCTTGAGCCTTAAATCCTATTCTTTTACCTTCAGATTTCCTCTGATAAAGCTGTGGAAAAGCTTGGGATTTTCTTTAGCCTTCCTGGTGATGTCCCTCTCATAGTCTCTCTCTGCCTCTCTTCTTTTACTTAGGTAATCATTTCTTGCTCTTTTGTAGGTTTGCCAGGCATTTATGTTTTTTTCTCCTCCTATACCTTTTCCAGCATTGTCTCTCCACTCCTTAGCTCTTTCACACTAATTATCGAACTATTTCTCTCTGGCATAAATTACACCTACTTTGGTGACAGGTATTCAGCAAGCTACTGTCTTCCCATATTTCTCACAAAAGATGTCATACATTTCTTGTACATTTTTTTTTTGTAAAATAAGGTTCTCCAGTCAATAACTGCAAAAAGATTATTCATTTTGATGTGATCTTCTTTCGGATAGTTCCTCCTCATGTCCTCAGTGCCTCTACTCTCGGGCAGAATATCTTCAATGATATACTCCATCAACAACACACAGTGGTCACTCTTTCCAATTGGTGGTTCATTCTCAATTTTTTCAATATCCAACACATTATCTGTGAATACTAGATCAAGTAGTGATGGCTCATCCCCATCCCTGGCCCTCATTGGTTCCATTACATGTTGGTGTAGGAAATTCCCTTGTACACAATCTAGGAATCTTACCCTGAATGAGTCCTCACCACTGTGTGGGCCAAGATTTATCCAATCTATTTCTTTATGACTAAAATCTCCCATAATCAAAATCCTACATTTTCTCTCCCGTGCCATGTTAACAACTGAGTTTATGACTTCAATAGTACCTGATGACTTTCCTCATAAACTTCTAGCCTATTCTGGTTCCTTGGTGGATTATATACAACAGTTATTATAATGCTCTCTGACCCAGTATTTATGCGATCAACAAGAAATTCCTTGAACTCACTTTCTATAGCCAAGTTTATTTCTTCAACTTGAATCCATTCACTTACGAGCAGTGCTATCCCTCCACCAGTCCTCTCAGATCTTTCAACCCTTAATATTCTGAAGCCCTTAGGAAAAACTTTGACACTGCTTATGTCGTCACTCAACTTAGTGTCTGTTATTGCTACTATATCTACATTATCGTTGTGAATCCTATCTTTTAATTCTACTGCCTTACAAGCTAATCCATGCATGCATGTATGTATGTATGTATGTATGTATGTATGTATGTATGTATGTGATTACCTAGTTGTGTTTACGGAAAAGAACCATATGTTCGTAACTTCCCATCTCCTGGTCGGTTCCATTTTTGCAATCAACGATACTTATCATATTTTTCTTAAAACTATGAAATGAGTTAGTATTAACTATCTCCTTGCTTAGCAAATTCCAGTCATCAGTTATTCTTACACTAAAACAGTACTTCCATGCGTCCTGCAAAGAAGCTTTCTTACCAAGCTTCAAACTATGATATCTAGTTCTAGAGCCAGCCATATCAAAATATTGATCCCTATCCTCTCTGTCAAAAAATGAAGGAATTTGAGAACAGTCAAAATATCCCGTCTCATTCTTCTAGCTTCGAGTGATGGCAAGTCTGATGCCCTTAGCCTCTCCTCATAACTGAGATTGCGTATTTCTGGCACCAGTTACGTGGCATGTCTTTGAACTTTTTCCAGCTTATTTATATGCTTTTTCAATTGCGGATTCCACATGGGGGCTGTATATGTAAGTTTTGGCCTCATATAAGTTACGTAAATATTTTTGAAAATTTCCTTGCCCATGTGTCTGAAGGCTACCCTTATATTTGCAAAGAAAGCATACACTGACCTTACTATGCCATTCATATGCATTTCCGGAGACAAATCTACCAATATGTTTACTCCTGGCTCCCTCTCATTCTTCGTCTCTTGAAGTCCTGCTTGTGTAATTCTGAGTATCCAAGCTTGGGCCTTCTTGCACTTGCACCCATTCTCATTATCTTAGATTCTGAAGAAATGAAATTCATTAGCTACTTTTTTTGGAATTATGCAGAATATTTAGGTCTTCCTGAAATTCTCTATCATTGTTCTTGACTCCTAGTGTTATGTATATATATATATATATATATATATATATATATATATATATATATATATATATATATATATATATATATATATATATATATATATATATATATATATATATATATATATATATATATATATATATATATATATATATATATATAGGGCATGCAGCCCCCTTTTGGAATCCGCACTTGAAAAAGCACATAGCTAAGCTTGAAAAAGTTCAAAGACATGCCACGAAACTGGTGCCAGAAATACGCAATCTCAGTTATGATGAGAGGCTGAGGGAATTAGACTTACCATCACTCGAAGCTAGAAGAGTGAGGGGGGATATGGTGACAGTCTTTAAATTCCTTCATGGTTATGATAGAGTGGATAGGGATCGATATTTTGATATGGCTGGCTTTAGAACTAGAGGTCATAGTTTGAAGCTTCGTAAGAAAACTTCTTTGCAGGATGTAAGGAAATACTTATTCAGTGTAAGAGTAGTTGACAATTGGAATTCGCTAAGCGAGGAGGTAGTTAATGCTATCTCAATCCATAGTTTTAAGAACAGGTATGATAAGTATCACTAAGTATAGAATGGAACCGATGAGGAGACGGGAAGATACGAGCTTTGGGCTCTTTCCCGTAAGCACAATTAGGTAATCACAATTAGGTAATCACATGATCCACTCACTCAATCTCTCACAATTTAGCTCACGCACTCGTTCCACAAATTAAAACATTCAGAGACAAAGTTTTAAGAGTTTAAGTGGAGATTTATATCCAGAATCTCCTCGTATGCCTTGATTATTAGCTGGGAAAAGTATGAAGGGGTTTCCAGTCTCCTCACTACTCCTCATGTAGATGAATTTAACGAGACAATGGATTCGTGTACCAAGGAGGCAGTATAATTCTCTATCCCAAGAGTCATTTTGCAATCATAATAAGTTGACATGCAATGAACAATATTTATTTATTCATATATTTCAATATTTTGAGTAAAATCAGGTCCCAATACTTCATGAGCTCATATATATATATATATATATATATATATATATATATATATATATATATATATATATATATATATATATATATATATATATATATATATAGAGAGAGAGAGAGAGAGAGAGAGAGAGAGAGAGAGAGAGAGAGAGTTATGTGAGGAACTCTTATTCTTGTAAACAAAATATCACCTCTCAGCGACTGAAGCTCTTTCCCTCTAAGTGTTAGATATATGATCATATGGTGGAAGCCAGGAGAAATAAATATTAATATTAATAACATTTATAAAGTTCTTACTCTTTCTGCTAGGTCATAAAAAATATCCGTATATACTTAGTAAGTTGCTCCCTTTTTCAATAAGAAAATAATTTCATTACAGTTCATCTGGTCCATATGACAAAAAAGGAAATTATAATTTAATTATCTCTGCTTGACTCGTAATATATATATATATATATATATATATATATATATATATATATATATATATATATATATATATATATATATATATATATATATATATATATATATATATATATATATATATATATATATATATATATATATATATATATATATATATCATTGTCGTATGACTTCCGTCATGCTGAAGCCAGTCCGCCATGCTGAAGCCAGAATCTGAAACTTGTAACAGATCTTGAGCGGAAACGGTTGGTCGAGGGCACGGATATTTTATTACAATGTTTGTAGCAAGTGCCAAGGAAATATATGACCGGAACCGTGAGACTTAGGATCTGGCATCGAGAAGGGCAGGAAAGGACAGGAAGTTAGCCATTTCCTAAACCACAACAAACATAAGCAAGTGTTTCGTACGCAGGTACACGCCCAGGAGAGATGCCCAATAACTCCTCCCCGGAAGTAGGCGGGATTCCACTTTGAACCTGGCGTTGATTAGCTAGGACTAGATCTCACTGATTTCATTGGAGAATTGGATGTTAAGCCACGCCCTGCCCCTGGGGGTATTTCAAGAGCCACCCGGAGCAGAGACAGTTAGTTAGAACTTTGCCAGGGGCACGAATAGATCATAGATTGTGATAGTCATAGGGTGGGGGCATTGGGGCATTGAGGCGTCGGATGTGTTGTACTCTAGAATAAATATAAGCAAAGGAACTACTGCTTGTCCATTCTTACCTTGTAACCACGCTACCATAATTATAAGTTTATATACGTAGGAGGAAAAGCCCTACGTCAGTGGTGTCATTAGATGGGATAAACAAAAGCAATACGTCAGTGGTGGCAGCGGTGGGATAAAAGAAAGCAATACGTCAGTGGTGGCAGCGGTGGGATAATAATAAAATCACTACGTCAGTGGTGTCATTAGATGGGATAAACAAAACCTATACGTCAGTGGTGGCGTACGGTGGGATAAAAGAAAGCAATACGTCAGTATATATATATATATATATATATATATATATATATATATATATATATATATATATATATATATATATATATATCATGAAAGTATTTTGTTAACGAAAAATGAAAACAGTTCGAAAAAAAAATTATTTTTCTCTTTTACTATAAACTCCACATATCGAATCAATGAGCATGCCGAATTGACTAGAGCTACCTACTCCAATTTCTCCCTAACTCCTCAAGAGCGTTGGAGACTTGCCTAATATACTCACTGAGTTAGTGGATTTAATTGCCAAAAGACAGAATTACAATAATGATTAACACAATAATTACTGCATTACCTCTTGACCTATCCAAACGTCTGTAGTACTGAAATTAAATGTAGTACCCTTGTGGGCAGGTAGACAAAAAAAAAGAAAAAAAAATCTGGCACGTATCACTGTGTCCACCACACAATATCCTGTTATGTCCTTGAAAGACAAGTAAGACGTGGTCTTGCATTTTCTCTCTTGAAAGATTAAATATGTTTTGCTCTCAGCGAGATTTATAAAATTAGTTCTATTGTTGTCAGTTGACGGCGATAAGAAGTCATTACATAATGAGATAATATAATCTTAAGTTCCTCCGTACTTGTTAGTCACATTTACAAATATTCCCTTAAACAACGGTAGAATTTTGTTTCTAGTCCTCTCCAGTCCAAACACCTCAACCTTCCATACAGTTTTTTTTTTTTTAATTGAATTATGTTCTCGCACAGTCTAGACGACAAATTATATTGCCTAACACATCATTACATCAGTATGTTAATATTTTTAGTCTTATGTAGGTCTAGACATTTTTTTAATTACTACCCAATCGGTAGGGTACAAAGAAAAAGTCTGCAAATTAGCGAGAATAGACTAAATTGCACATATTCATAATAATTTCTATATTAAATGCTTTTAATTAAGAGTGTAAAATCAGGACGGCCAGGGCACCAAGAAAACACCGAGCAAAAAAGCAGCAAGTTAAGGACAAGGCAGAAATAAGAGAATGATGAATAATGAGAAAAGGGCAGGCTGAAAGAGTAGTCAAAGTAATAGAGACCTACAAAAATGGTAAGATTAGGGCCTGAGATAAAGATAGATCAGCTTCTCTAAGGAGGAAAGGTCGTATGAGTTCGTTTTTTTTTCATATCAGGGTTTTGAAGGAAGAAAGGTCAAAAGAGTCATATATATATATATATATATATATATATATATATATATATATATATATATATATATATATATATATATATATATATATATATATATATATATATATATATATATATATATATATATTATTTTACTATATTTTAATCCTAATATGTATGTGAAAAACAGGTCTGACGATACAGTAAATATCTCAAAGGCTCCATGTGATGGCCTAACCGAATGCCTTTTTTTTTTCTTTTTTCTTCTAATTTTTTTTTTACTAAGCCCGTTCATTATAATGACAAATATAACAAAGATCTTAATTAGGAGGTAAGATATTACAAGAATATCTAATTACTGTAATATAATGACCCCCCCCTAATTACTGTAATATAATGACCCCCCTAATTACTGTAATATAATGACCCCCCCCCCCAAAAAAAAAGTTAGACCTAATAAGACAAGCGAGATATGACAAGAACAACACAAATCTAAGTAAAAAAAACTGGTCAAGATATTGATTGCTATAAAGATTGAAGGTGGTCTTGAATCATTACTGCTCGTGCAATCGAAGTGTACAGTACATGATCTTGTTACCAACGACCCTCCCCCCATGTCTTAATTAGCATATACCATCGTAGTAACCATGATAACTGTCACGATTTTAAGTATTAATGGAGTGGATTGTTTGATTACCATATCTGTTTGTACCTTACCAGATTGATAGCAATCAAAAAGGGAACGCCGATGTGTGACCGGTGGAGTGCTCAGCTCTAGAGATGATGGGCCTGGTTTCGAGATCATGGCTGGGCGATAGAGAGGGCGTCCAGCCTTAATTCCCCAGCTTCAGTTCATCTGCGTCCATCCACAAATGGGGACTAATAATGACGCATGAAACGTAAAATAAATAAATATATAAATAAAAGATTAGTAGTAATTAAAGATTATTTTTTCGCTGAGTCTACCAAAGACTTTAAAATGCTCTCACTCTGGGGTACTTATGGGTGTTAGGCAATATCGATTGGTAGTGCGCGAATTCTAAGAAATACTACTCTAAAACTCAGAAGAAAATCAAAACTAAGTACAAATGTAACTTCGTCTTCGGCATAAAAAAACAAGAAAATCAAACAAGTATATTCTCTGAATAAAAATTTGGCAGTGACAGTCTAAACTAAAACACGAATAGATTTTAGAAGCAGTTGCAAAATTCTGCTTAAACCTGCAGATCAAATCTCTCTCTCTCTCTCTCTCTCTCTCTCTCTCTCTCTCTCTCTCTCTCTCTCTCTCTCTCTTCTTACTACTGACATGGCTACAAGAAAAACGACGTCTGCCTGACTGATACAAAAGGAACCACGAGAAAAAAATTGCTAGCTCAATGGTCTCAGCGAGTACGCACGCACTGAGAGAGAGAGAGAGAGAGAGAGAGAGAGAGAGAGAGAGAGAGAGAGAGAGAGAGAGAGAGAGAGAGAGAGAGCTTGCATACTATAGCTACAAAGGTAAAAATAAAATAAAATAAATAAATACATAAATAAATAAATTCAAAATTCTTTAACCCTAACCCTCCTCACCTTGCAATTGGTATAGCTGTTATCAACCGTGCACCCCAATAACACAACCATTGCTCATGCGCAGAGGCACTACAGGAGGTCTCAAGCACATAATATATAGAATGGAAGTTTGTGTAACATTTTACACTATCGCTTTACCTACGTGAGGTTACATAGACACCTGGTAAGTATACATGGCATATAACCAAGATTCCCATTTCATTTTACATCATTGTTAATATTCTTGATGATCCATTAAACTTTGGGATCCTGAATTTTATAAAAGAAGGTAAAAATAGGAACATATAATCTTAATGTTATCTTGCACATTTAGTAAGGGATAATACAATATTATTGTAAAACATTGATGCCAATAATAAGCGCAGTAATGCAATCTAGTCGCGTTGATTTACGCTTGACTATTTTTGGAAGAAAAAAAAAAAGATGACTTAAAAGTGCTAAGTATGTGAATAGGTGAAACCTTTTCAATGCTTCTTCACCTATATACGATCAATCACGTATTGTACATGTATATGTACAGTAAAAGCATATAATTTTATCTCCTCATATTGTGCGTCAAGTAATTCATATACTGAAAATCTAAAACATCTAAAACATCACTATAGTAAGCACTAGCAAGAGAATAAGTTATTATAGTCACTCGGTGTTCCTTAATTATACTGAGTGAGTTTACTGGTGCTAAAAGATACTGAATGATTTACAAAATAGAAAAAAAAATACACACACGACTAACTATAACAAATTCAGTCAGCATCTCCATTTTATTCTTGACGATCACTTAATATAATTTTACATATCTGAAATGACCGTACTGTTATTTTATACCTCTATTCAATCTATAGTGCAAAACTATCACAAAGTGGGGAGGTTACTGTTGTGGCTGGGTACCACAGTGGGGGTTGGGGCCTGTGCCGGCTGGCGACCGCCCTATGGGTCCTCCATGACCCGTTCCACCCATCCGTGGGTGGAGAATCTAAAGAACCGTACAGTTCTTTTATACCTCTATCCAATCTATAGTGCAAAGACAATCACAAAATCTCTTTACTTTTATTTACAAGAGGGATATTACGAATTGTACTGTATATCAAAAGTATGAAGAGTAACGACTACAGAATTATAGAATTTTGTCTAATTCTCATAGAAATACAGTATGTAGTTTTATCTTGTAATAGAAATCTGTTTATAAAAGGGAAAGTTGAACACCATGCTCTTTCTTGTTCAAAAGTTACAAAATCCACATGCGATGGAAAACCTACTGGGGAAATGGCTACAAAAAAGGCAACTACTACCCACATTCTTGATGTAATAATACAGCAAATATAGCATATAATATGCGGGATAAGAGGCTAAGGGAAAAGGATAAGCGAGACAGGAAAAGGTAGAAAAAGCTAGCAAGAAACAAAGACTCCATAAAGAAATGAGTTTAGTCTGAAGACAAAGAAAACACCCTACATTCTCAAACTAGATGAATTGTACTGTTCTTGGATGCACATTTCGTAAAATCCAGAGATTTACAGAAACTTTTAACAGAATTATAGACAATTATAAATGTAAGTCATGGAAAAATGAGATGAAAACGGTGTCTGTAGTTTTAAGATAGGGAAAGTCACGCATTGTGAAGAAAACTGCCTGCAGTAATTCCCGAAAGTCAAAGAAAAATGAGTTGAAAACGGAGTTGCAAGTTCTGAGATAGAGATAGACACGTACATTGTGAGCAAAGCTACCAACAATAATTCCTGAAAGTCAGAGAAAAATGTGTTGAAAATATTGCAAGTAGTTCTAAGATAGGGACAGTCATGTATAGCTAAATAATTATTGAAAATCAGAGAAAAACCTGTAGCAAATCGTGCTGTATAATGCCCTACAGTCGAGCAACTCCTATGCAGGGAATGGATGTTGGGAAGTGACTGCGGCAAATTCACACCTAACCCACATTTAGTCTTTGAATGTTAAATCCACAGATAGGTAGGACTACAAATTAAACTAGCTAGGAATGACTTGAATTTGTTAATGTGGGGTAAGCTCATTTCCTGTAAAATGACATTATTATTTTCTTTTAGATTAGAGTAACTGTAAGATGAAGGTGGAAGCCATAACTGCACCAGTGGACCTAGGTGAAGGGCCTCACTGGTCTGTAAAGGAGCAAGCACTTTATTATGTGGATATCTTCAACCAGAATGTACATCGGTATCATCCACAGTCCAGTACACACTCGAAGATGCATATCGGTAAACTCTCTCTCTCTCTCTCTCTCTTTCTCTCTCTCTCTCTCTCTCTCCAAAAAACGGAGACAATAATCCCAATAATTTGCATATGAGTGTCAGTCTTTTAAGAAGCTACAAACAATGGCTAGAATAGGTGGAAATGTCTTGGAATGGATAAAAACATACTTAGAAGGAAGGGGATAGAGGGTTAGAGTAAGACACTCAGTGTCTGAATGGAGACGAGTTAGTAGTGGAGTTCCACAGGGTTCAGTGTAAGGGCCACTTTTGTTCCTTGTATATGTAAATGACCCACCAGAGTCAGAATATTCATTCATGAATATGTTTGCAGATAACGCAAAGATTGTGAAGAAAGTAAGAAACGAGAACAATGGTAGAGAACTTCATGAAGATCTAAATAGTCTGCATGAGTGGTTAGAAAAGTGGCCAATGAATTCAGTACTTCAAAATGTAAGGTAATGAGAATAGGTACAAGTGCAAGAAGGCTCAGGCTTGACTACTCGGTGGCAGGAGTACAACTTCAAGAGACAGTGAATGAAAGAGATCAAGGAGTAAACTTACTGGCAGATTTGTCTCCAGAAATGCATATAATTGGCATAGTAAAGGCAGAATGTTTTTTTTTTTTAAGCAAACGTAATGGTAGCCTTCTTGCACATAGACCAGGAAATATTCAGAAATATTTATGTAACCTATGTGAGGCCAAAGCTTGAATATGCAGCCCCCTTTTGGAATCCACACTTGAAAAAGCACGAAGTCAAGCTTGAAAAAGTTCAAAGACATGCCACGAAACTGGTGCCAGAAATACGCAATCTCAGTTATGATGCGAGGCTGAGGGAATTAGACTTACCATCACTCGAAGCTAGAATATTGAGGTGGGGATATGGTGACAGTCTTTAAATTCCTTCATGGTTATCACAGAGTGGATAGGGATCGATATTTTGATATGGCTGGCACTATAACTAGAGGTCATAGTTTGAAGCTTCGTAAGAAAACTTCTTTGCAGTATGTAAGGAAGTTGTTATCCATATCTATCTATCTATATACAAAAGCCATATTCACCCTGAATCAAAGCGAAATACCTTGACTTATTGTTGGAGGAAATACAGAGGAGGGAATTTCTAGTCCCCTCCTCACCTTCATTTAGTCGACTTTTATGACACGCAGGGGAACATAGAGGAAGTATTCTTGCTCTCTCCCTCAGCATAAAAATCTAAAACACCTAGGGGGAAAAATCAATTATTTCAATTATCAACTCGTCCTCTGACTGTGTGAACAACTAACTTAATTAACCATACCCAATTTAATATTACAAAAATCCAACTTGACTAACCTAACCAAACCTGGCCTAGTATTATAAAAATTTCATGTTTTTTTTTTCCTAACTGTCCATCCATATACCTTATTTTCATTTGACAATACATTGGGTCTTTAAGTCGATTGACTTTTACAGAGGGAGGTCCTGTGACCTTAGTCGTGCCTCACGCCAAGTTACCGAAAACATTTATAGTAACCGTAGGTCGAGATATAGCAGCAGTCATATGGTCTGACCCCAAGAAAGACTGTGTCGTGAAATCCTATAGGACTATTGCATCTGTAGACGGTGAACATCCTGAAAATCGATTCAACGACGGAAAATGTGACGAAAAAGGAAGGTTATGGGCAGGTAAAGACTGCATTAGTTGCGTTACTCTTTTCTTTTTCGTCAAATATTTATACGTACAGCTTGTGATATTCATTGAATAATAATAATAATAATAATAATAATAAACAGGAACAATGGGTGCCACAGATGTACCTGATAATCCAAATCCTTACCAAGGGAGCCTATATGTTCTGCACAACGATGCCACAGTCACTACAGCCCTAGATAAGGTCAGTTGGTTACGATTCTGTACTTATAACCATAAATGTCATTTATATTACATCCTATTGAATATATATATATATATATATATATATATATATATATATATATATATATATATATATATATATATATATATATATATATATATATATATATATATATATATATATATATATATATATATATATATATATATATATATATTTTTTATGATTGTGACACCAGGACGGGCCAAACAAAAATAATAAAATAAAGCAGCCCTTATCGAGCCTGGGCACGAAGAATACATAAAGTAAAGAGAAACAGAGATTAAGAGTGTATAGACTTGTCAGATGTGTAATGAATATCCATGAATATTCCATGTTGATGTAGTCGCCGTGGCTCAGTCGGTAGCGTCTCCGACTCTGAGGCGTCAGGTCGAGGGTTCGCGCCCCGCCACGGTCTGAGGTTAGCAAAGGCATGCACTCAGCGTAAGGATTACATCTGCCAAAACAAGTCCTTCGCAAGAAGGCAACCGTCCTAGCCCTTGGTTGATAAGGGAGTCCGTGACGTAAAACCGGAACCGGATGTTTTATATATATATATATATATATATATATATATATATATATATATATATATATATATTATATATATATATATATATATATATATATATATATATATATATATATATATATATATATATATATATATATATATCAGGTAAAGATTAGCAACCCCCAGGACATTAGATAACCCTGTAAATTGTTAGGTTACCTTAGGTAGGTTAGGTTAGTATAAGCTGGGTTAGGCATTAACCTTTTCAAATCTAACCTAGCCTAGCTAACAATTTACTGGGTTATTTAATGCACTGGAGGTCACTGATCTTCACCTGACCCTATAATATGTTTAAAATAGATAAGCTTAGATTAAAAATGATAGTTATCTGCCAGTTTTGAAGACTAAATGATTCTAGCCACGTTTCCATATATTTTATATTTATCATTAGTGTGTACAAGTCCAAACCTCTCTGGAATGTTTTGGTTTTACGTCATGGACTCCTTTTTCTACAAAGGGCTAGAACGGTTACCTTCTTGCGAAACTTATTTTGGCAGATGCAATCGTTACCCTGAGCGCATGCCCTTGTTAATCTCAAACCGTGACAGGGCGCGAACGCCACCGCTTGAGCCACGGTGACTACTTCACACGTCTCTGGAATAAATAAGTAAACTAATTAATTCATAAAAGGTTTCTTTGTAACACTAGTACCAATCTTTTTGTCCCAGGTATCAATCAGCAACGGCTTAGCATGGAACACTGCTAACGATACATTTTACTTTGTTGACACTTGTGAATACAAAGTGGAAGCCTTAGAATGTGATTTTCAGAAGGGTTGTCTTGGTAAGTATCATATGTTAGGTTGCATATGTATTACCGTAGAAATAGAAATGTTTGTAAAAGTGCTGTCATATTTGTGATAAGTGGAGCTAGGAACTCCTAATGAGTTATAAAAAAAGAATATTTTTCCTTTTTTTTTCTAAGATTTGACATTCACCAGGCATTTCCCACAACTACATACTCGGCCACGCTATCATCTCCCACATTTAGAAGTTCCTTGATATATTTAGCCAATCTCACTCTCACATTTATTTTTTCCACTAGCAATAGCCCATCTGCTCCATTCACTCTCTCTTCCTCTACCAGATTCACCTTTCTCCACTCTTTTCACTTCCTTCCAAAACATCTTTTTATTCCTTTAAAAATATTCAGACAAGCATCTACTACACCTAAAATCCGTGTTCCTCTATTCTTTCCTCACCATAATCACCTCTTCGCACTATGTCTTTCATATGCCTCTCTGAAACCATACCTCATATGCCTGCTTCTGTTACATAGATAAAAGACGAACTCTCTTCGACTATCGATGTCACGGCATATACCCCTCTTTCCCTGACGGCATGGCTATCGACACGGAGGGAAATTTATGGGTGGCCTGCTTTGGTGCCGCAAAGGTAAGGAAAACATGATGATAATATGAAACAGCTAACTAGTCAATTCAAATAGTATATCAAATACTAGAAACAGGTTTTGTCCTCTAATTGACGAATATAAATTGATATTATTTTAATAGATAAAAAAACTTACCATGAATTGAATTTAGGTGCACTGCATTGAGCCATCCACTGGCAAGGTGAAGAAAGTCGTCGAACTACCAACAAATAGCATTACTTCCGTATGTTGGGGAGGACCCCAATTGGATCATCTTTATGTTACCACAACCAAAAAGGGCCTAACAAAGGAACAATTAATCTCGCAGCCTCACGCCGGTGCTGTATTTAGGTAAGATATTTCTAGTTTGGCTTGCTATTGAAAGGGTTTGTGTATATTTCAGCTAATAAAATAGGCAAAAACGGAGTACTTCTAATATACCCCTAATAAGCTTGCTCATGTTTTCATGTTTTGCAGAATCACTGGAACTGGGAGCAGAGGAACTGAAGCCCCGGAATGTAATGTAGCACTCTGAGAAAAATGATGTTTCAACTAGATAATGTTTTAGCCTTATAATTACCCCATTTGTAGAGGAACTTTCACTAAATTAGCTTTATGTGTACAGGTGGAGTCCACGCTGAAGGATACGTTCAAGTGGTCCATCGATCTTGAACAATCGGGAACGAAAAATCCGACGGGAGTTTCTCTTAAATCGAAAACGGTTTTTGGTCGCTATATGAAAATAAATGTTTTACAATTATAATGAAGATATGACTGAAAATGAAAAAAAAGGACAACAATCCTCTAAGGATTACAAAGTTTATTTGTAGTGTAACATGAATTATATAATTATTCAATACATTAAAAGATGATTACAATTAGTAACTATTTGTCATGAACCAGCCCTGCAGCTCTCGTGTATATAAATAAAAAGTAGATATATATACTTCATATCGTATTAATTATAATATTGCAAAAGCATAATACATTGTAGTATGAGAACTGAGGTATAATAACATATATACATTGAAAATAAAGAAATACACACTCGACTCGGGAGGTAATTGACCAGCGATCAAGCCCACATTGACGTTAGGAAGGGAATCCAACCTTAATGCTTAGGCCACACTTTCTTAGGGATCAGCCGTTGGATTGTTCTCACTGACAGACTGAAAAGCCTACCTGGGAGTGATTTTTTTTTTAAAGCAAAGTTGTGAGTAACAGTACAGTGTTTACTTCCCGAAGAAGAAATGCATTATAATATGTAAAATTTGACCAAAATTTAGTTATAAGTTTAATATACAAATGTTGTTTTCTGTTGCATGAATGAAAACGATATTACCTATTATTCTGAAGCATGGCACTCAAAACTCTTCCTTGCATAACAGAGTAATTTCGTTTTTCTACTTTTAATATGGCTTATCTGCACTTCAGTCTATATTATTATTATTATTATTATTAGCTATCCTCCAGTACATTAAATAACCCCGTAAATGGTTAGGTTAGGTTAAGTTAGAATAGGCTAGTGTAAGCATTAACATATCCTGACCTACCTTAACCTAACCTAACCTAACCTAACGATTTACAGTTATTTAATATACTGGGAGTCGCTAAATTTTACTTATTCATTATTATTATTATTATTATTATTATTATTATTATTATTATTATTATTATTATTATTATTATTATTATTATTATTATTATTATCACATGATTTTCAAATTATCCTAGAGCTTACCAACAATGTATAGTTTTATTTGTTTTTTTTTTTCTCTCTAACTGGCGAATGGAGTAACCATGCTTAAGACGCCATCTTGCTATGCAATTTGTCCAGGTTGGCTTTAAAATTGGTGGGTGGGAGGCCCTTGCATCCTGTCCCACTTATAGCAAATGTGCCTCCTGCATTAGGGTTGTCAGCAATTTCCTGTTGGAACAGTTTTAATGTTCCTGAAGTGACGTATAAAATGTCATAGTCTGGTCCTCCCCAGCAGGTAGATGTGGTGCTTTTTGATGGTATTTTCACTTGGCGTATCACTTTCTTAGCCTTAGGATCCAAGCAGATTACCTGGCAGAAAAAAATGAATCTAATGACCGGAAAGTTGTAAAAAAAAAAATAATATATATATATATATATATATATATATATATATATATATATATATATATATATATATATATATATATATATATATATATATATATATATATATATATATATATATATATATATATATATATATTTAAATACAAATAAACAGACGTACAGTGTATAAGCACAATGTGTACAACGTTATCAAAAGCAAAACATCCCAAATATTTTCCATCTCTGAACAAACATCTAAACATATTGCTTCTCATGATGAATATAATTTAGCTGAGTTAGATATTCAACTTATTATTAACGTTTATTTTATACCTTACGTCTCTCTTTTTTTATAATGTTTCAGAGAAGTTAATTTATATATTTCAAGTTTAAATCGTAGCCAAATACTAGTTTCCTAAGTTATTCAGAAATTAATAATTCTAGTTGGTAATAATTTTTCTATGAAACCTCATATATATATATATATATATATATATATATATATATATATATATATATATATATATATATATATATATATATATATATATATATATATATATATATATATATATATATATATATATATATATATATATATATATATATATATATAAAGTTCATACTACATCTGTGTTTTAATTTTGAAAGATGCAAAGTTTCTAAATATTATATTTATGCATTTTGTCATCTCAAACCTTTATTCTTACCTGCCCACCTCCAAAACAAGCAATCCAAAGATTTCCATCCGTGTCTATAGACATGCCATCTGGAACCTGTTCTTCCAATCCGGCAGTTTTGTAGTCAAGAATCACACGTCGATTCCCTGTCAAAGAGGAGAATGAAGGGGGGGGGGGGAACAGCAATATTTCAAAGTGCAGGGATCAAGCTTGTTAAATTTGTCCTTTTTCGCCACTATTGCCTTTTTCTTTTCTTTTTTTAAGGAGGGGCTGTCCTTTTTTATGCTCAAACTTGGCAACCCTCGTTCAATATAATGTCAGTATAAGGGTTGCCAGACGTTTGAGCATAAAATTGCATATACATAATTAGGATAGTATTAAGTAATAATAAACTTTCGTTCTATTTTAATCGCTACATTAGGCCTTATTTACCTATGGTTCCGGCAGCGTCGTCGTAGTCAAAGGCGTCCACAGATTTTGCAGGTGAATCTATGTAATAGAATGTTTTTCTATCGTGACTCCACGCTAAGCCATTGGATATGGTCACCTGAGAGAGAGAGAGAGAGAGAGAGAGAGAGAGAGAGAGAGAGAGAGAGAGAGAGAGAGAGAGAGAGAATATTATTATCAATATGAACAAGAGTACAAATATTACTTTTGTAGCAGCTAAATGAATTGATAATTTAACGGAAATGGAACCTCTCAAAAAATTCCTCCAATTCTCAAGGGATCAGCGCCTGGCTCACATCCAGGAGGAATAATTATTCATTTCTCAGAGGGAAATATCTGGGCAAGAACTCTTTGGGATAAGAAGGAAACGTTCGTGGCGTCTAGTTCCTGTCAGTTTTGGTAGCATTTTAAGTAAACTATTGGGCATAGGGTTAATCTTTCAGCAGTATCTTATTGAGGGTAAGTCTGAAAAGGGAATATATATATATATATATATATATATATATATATATATATAATATATATATATATATATATTATATATATATATATATATATATATATATATATATATATATATATATATCCTTCTTTTGTAAAATTATGAGCCTACTCCGTATCTACACACAGCAAACTGACGAACGCAATATTATCATCTAGGATAAACCAGGAACAATATAATAAAGAATATTAATATTACCTTAGTTACCCACTGTGTAAATTCCAGGTCATGATCGTATTTGTAAAGCGATGAAGTGTTAAATTCCATGATGTCACCCTTGTCATCAAGGGGTGACATTGTACCTGAAATCACACAGACCTAAGCGTGAATATTTCATAAAAAACTGAAGTAATTTAGCACGATAATGAAAGCAATTGAGTTTTGAACTTATAAGAGAGAGTATAGATTCGTTTTATGCACCCCTCCTATTGTTAGACCATCCTAACCCAACCACATTAACTCAACTAACCTAATTAACCTAATCTAAGAAGGGTGCATAAAACGAATCTTAAACTAACAGACATTGTTCTGGTTTTACGTCACGAACTCCTTTTTCTACCAAGGGCTAGGATGGTTACTTTCTTGCGAAGGACTTGTTTTGGCAGATGTAATCCTTACCTTGAGTGCATGCCCTTGCTAACCTCAGACATTGTTTTAAGTAAATTATTTGTATATAGAAAAGTAGCAATACTTATGGCTCAAAACTATGCAAGTAGCCCCAGAATATACCTGCCCAGAGTCTGCCTTGAGGATCGCATTTAGCGTCATTAAAGTGGTCGTCCGTGGTCGTCTGGATGACTTTTCCCTGCTTGGTCACGTGGTCTGGATCATTGACAGCCCAGCGAACTACCGATAAGGTCTTCCCAATGGCTGCAACGAAAAGTTCAGGTTCTCCTTCTACAGGAACGACAGCGCTTACAGTTTCGGCTACACCACCGTCATCTTAAAAAAAAAAAAAAAAAAAAAAAAAACCTTAGCAGCATGTTATTAACTAAATAGATTATAAAAATATTTTCGAACAAAGTATATCATGTTATATGTTATTATATATGCAACGAGAGAGAGAGAGAGAGAGAGAGAGAGAGAGAGAGAGAGAGAGAGAGAGAGAGAGAGAGAGAGAGAGAGAGAGAGAGAGAGAGATTCAGCCACTAACATGAAAAGAACTGCAATATCAGAGAAGAAAGTTTTTATAATTATATTTTACCAAAATATATGCAGCAATAAACTTACCTACGAGTAAAGTCTGTCGTCTGCCTGAATTTATGAAATATCGCACAAGAGTTTTATCGAAAACATCCACATAGAGTAGTGCTTGGTCATTTTCTAGCCAATGCGGCCCCTCTCCAAGTTTAATGCAGGGCACCGGGAGTTTCTCGACTTTAATCTCAGACATTATCTATTTATTTAAATAATGGAGTAATTCTACACCTAGCTGAAATATAAATAACCAAATAATTATTATTTTCCATCGTGTTATCAGCTCCCCCCCCCGATAGAGCCAGACAGAAGACCAAGTTTGTGCCGGAAAAATTGTTCAAAGGCACACACACACACACATTCATACACCAAGATGCTGGAAACAAGCAAATGTGATACCTATCTTCAAAAAGGGAAGGAGGGATACGGCTCTGAACTATAGACCTGTTTCCTTGACCAGCATAGTTTGCAAAGTTATGGAGAAACTGCTAAGGAAACATATCTCTCTTCACTTGGAATCCTTCAACTTTTTGTCAGTGAGGCAACATGGCTTCAGAGAAGGTAGATCAACAGTAACAAACTTATTAGAATTTTATGATGAGGTAAGCCAAATCTTACAGGAAAGAGAGGGCTGGGCAGATTGCATATTCCTAGACTTCAAGAAAGCGTTTGACACTGTTCCACATGGGAGACTTATTAGGAAGCTGCAATCAATGGCTAGAATAGGTGGAAATGTTTTGGAATGGATAAAAACTTACTTAGAAGGAAGGGAACAGAGGGTTAGAGTAAGACACTCAGTGTCTGAATGGAGAAGAGTTAGTAGTGGAGTTCCACAGGGTTCAGTTTTAGGGCCACTTTTGTTCCTTGTATATGTAAATGACCTACCAGAGTCTGTAAATTCATTCATGAATATGTTTGCAGATGATGCAAAGATTGTGAAGAAAGTAAAAAACGAGAACAATGGTAGAGAACTTCAGGAGGATCTAAATAATCTGCATGAGTGGTCAGAAAAGTGGCTAATGAAATTCAATACTTCAAAATGTAAGGTAATGAGAATGGGTACAAGTGCAAGAAGGCCCAAGCTTGACTACTCGGTGGCTGGAGTACAACTTCAAGAGACAGAAAATGAGAGAGATCTAGGAGTAAACATACTGGCAGATTTGTCTCCAGAAATACATATAAATGGCATAGTAAGGGCAGCATTTGCATTCTTATCAAATGTAAGGGTAGCCTTCAGGCACATGGACAAGGAAATGTTCAGAAATATTTATGTAACCTATGTGAGGCCAAAACTCGAATATGCAGCCCCCTTTTGGAATCCGCACTTGAAAAAGCACATAGCTAAGCTTGAAAAAGTTCAAAGACATGCCACGAAACTGGTGCCAGAAATACGCAATCTCAGTTATGATGAGAGGCTGAGGGAATTAGACTTACCATCACTGGAAGCTAGAAGAGTGAGGGGGGATATGGTGACAGTCTTTAAATTCCTTCATGGTTATGATAGAGAGGATAGGGATCGATATTTTGATATGGCTGGCTCTAGAACTAGAGGTCATAGTTTGAAGCTTCGTAAGAAAACTTCTTCACAGGATGTAAGGAAATACTTTTTCAGTGTAAGAGTAGTTGATAATTGGAATTCGCTAAGCGAGGAGGTAGTTAATGCTATCTCAATCCATAGTTTTAAGGACAGGTATGATAAGTATCACTAAGTATAAAATGGACCCGATGAGGAGACGGGAAGATACGAGCTTTGGGCTCTTTCCCGTAAACACAATTAGGTAATCACAATTAGGTAATCACAGAGGGTTAGAGTAAGACACTCAGTGTCTGAATGGAGAAGAGTTAGTAGTGGAGTTCCACAGGGTTCAGTTTTAGGGCCACTTTTGTTCCTTGTATATGTAAATGACCTACCAGAGTCTGTAAATTCATTCATGAATATGTTTGCAGATGATGCAAAGATTGTGAAGAAAGTAAAAAAACGAGAACAATGGTAGAGAACTTCAGGAGGATCTAAATAGTCTGCATGAGTGGTCAGAAAAGTGGCTAATGAAATTCAACACTTCAAAATGTAAGGTAATGAGAATGGGTACAAGTGCAAGAAGGCCCAAGCTTGACTACTCGGTGGCAGGAGTACAACTTCAAGAGACAGAAAATGAGAGATCTAGGAGTAAACATACTGGCAGATTTGTCTCCAGAAATACATATAAATGGCATAGTAAGGGCAGCATATGTATTCTTATTAAATGTAAGGGTAGCCTTCAGGCACATGGACAAGGAAATGTTCAGAAATATTTATGTAACCTATGTGAGGCCAAAACTCGAATATGCAGCCCCCTTTTGGAATCCACACTTGAAAAAGCACATAGCTAAGCTTGAAAAAGTTCAAAGACATGCCACGAAACTGGTGTCAGAAATACGCAATCTCAGTTATGATGAGAGGCTGAGGGAATTAGACTTACCATCACTGGAAGCTAGAAGATTGAGGGGGGATATGGTGACAGTCTTTAAATTCCTTCATGGTTATGATAGAGTGGACAGGGATCGATATTTTGATATGGCTGGCTCTAGAACTAGAGGTCATAGTTTGAAGCTTCGTAAGAAAACTTCTTTGCAGGATATAAGAAAATACTTTTTCAGTGTAAGAGTAGTTGATAACTGGAATTGGCTAAGCAAGGAGGTAGTTAATGCTATCTCAATCCATAGTTTTAAGGACAGGTATGATAAGTATCACTAAGTATAAAATGGAACCGATGAGGAGACGGGAAGATACGAGCTTTGGGCTCTTTCCCGTAAACGCAATTAGGTAAGTGCAATTAGGTAAGTACATGCGTATATATATATATATATATATATATATATATATATATATATATATATATATATATATATATATATATATATATATATATATATATATATATATATATATATATATATAACTAGCAGCGGGCCCGAAATTTACCCCTGAAGGACAGCGGATTCCTTAGTCCATTCAAATTTATAACCTGATCGAGTTAATGAAAACCACATAACAGAATATATATCCAGTCCTAGATCTTCTGTTTTATAACATATAATGCTGTGATTATAGCTGTCGAATGCCTTCCGTAAATCTAATTGTACCATGTCAGTCAGTATATTACCTGTATCTATTTTTAATTACATGTTATCAGTTCAAAATGTTGAACAAGTATCAGTGGAGTGAGATGTACGAAAACCAGACGGCAGTGACTATATCAGTTATGAAGATTTCAGGTATGAATCAAGTTGTTCACTGATAGTTCTTTTTACTATTTTAAAGTCACCATATCACAAACTCTATCTACTATGCTTTTTTTGTAAAGTGGTATAACTTGCAACTATCAATTCACTTGGAACCTGTGAAGTTTAAATGAAAAATTATCATACGACCCACTGATTTTCGAAAAGCAATGACATTGATAAATTCATCTGGTAAATTATCTAACCCTGTACTTTTTTTTTTTTACATAGTAGTCTATCAATGTATTCATAAAAAAAAATAAAAGTATAAAAAATAGACATTTAGATAAGTCACGTAATATAACTTCAAGTGCTTGATTATGACACGATTTCTCTTTCATGATAGCTTCACTGCTGAGTTTTTTTTTTTTTATTTATATGAAGACCGGCAATATATATATATATATATTATATATATATATATATATATATATATATATATATATATATATATATATATATATATTATATATATATATATATGGTAGGAAGAGCCTATTATATATTATTTTTACTTTTACTATTTTTGTTCAACATTCAATAATTGGTACCGCTAGATTACTGACAATATTACTTATACGCACATACACAGAGCAAAGTGGGAGCCATGAGCATTGATGTCTCTCTAATAATATTTAGTCATAGTCTTCTGTTTCACAATAACTGTAGCTATTTTTAATCAACTGCAAGATTAATTGTATTAGACTTTTATTTAAACTGCTATAAATAATGATCAACATTTACCGTCAGCGGACAATATTCTATAATTAATTAGGTCTTTCATGTTGGAGTTTCACTGTACTCACTTAAGCTTAACACATACATAATTAGTTGACAATAATAAAATTGACATACTTTTCGATTTTTAAAGACCTTTTTAATTAAAGTAACTTTCAGCCATAATGACATTTTTTTTTCTTTCACGTTCTGTGTCACTAATAGTTCTCATTTAGGGGTGGACACAGATGACTTAAAGCTGGGAGATTAGGGCTGAATGCCCTTCCTGACGCCCCGTCATGGGCTCGAATGAGGGTCCATCACCTTGCGAGTCAAGCACTATACCATATGTTAATCAAAATGATGAAATATACCTCTATTAGTTAGAATTTCAAAATGACAGCAATCTCACCTTATCCTTCCCCGTTCGTTTTCAGAAAAGTTGTGAAAATAGAAGCTGAGAAACTCCTTTAGGTGTGTCAGCAATTTAATACCAAGAAAATGAGTAAATGCAGCTCAATGAGTGTGCTGTATTCAGCGTCTCCTCTAGAGTTATCTTAACTACTTATCTCTGATGCGATAATATACGATAATAGCTATTGTATTTCACTATTCTCGAAATAAGTTTAATGAAAGAGTAGTGCACTTAGAGAGTAATACATTAATTTGATTCTCTGATAACGAAAGAAACTCACTCAGGTCCTTGTTTGCAAATCTGGCATCTAAAGGATTGAGGCAACTACGTCTAGACCTTTTTTTTTTCTTTTCTTTTACTACTAAGTATATCTTAAGGGCTATTATATTTCAGCATTCTCGAAAATTTTTAGAGGAAAAGTGATTCCCTTACTTTGAGAGCTATATATTAATTATAGATTATATGCTAGAGAAAGCAATTCCCTTGGCTAATTGTGTACAAATCTGGCATCTTTCAGGATAGCGGTACAACTACCTAAACTGGTGTTCCTGTTACCACGAAGTGGATCTTCACCTCCAATAGGGTAACGCCCTGAATTTAACGGTTCGCTAACAGTTAAATAGACAGGCCACAGACTTAATATATAAAAAAAAAGGTATAAAACATATAAAATACAGTAATAGACTACACTGAAATTACTATTTTTAACTATGAATTATTAGCATGAAGCCAGGGAAATTTATATTCCCCAAATTTTCATAATTGTTTCATATAATATTCAGATTGTATATTACAAGCAATTTAACTTATTTGGAGTACATTTAGTGTAACGCGTCCGGTTTTTCTTTTCTTCTTGTAATATATGGTAAGCTTTGAATAACAAGCATGGATATAAGCTGGGAGTTCTGGCTTTATAACAGCTTATAAAACTAAATGTGCGGTGTCCTACATCAAGCTTAAAGATCTTCCATACTTTTTCACATTTTTTTTATTTATAAATGGATACACACCATTGTGTAGATAATATCGAAGTACCCTTTCTCTGATTCAAGAGTAATTTAAATAAACGAAATTCATATTAAGCACGATAACAGATGCACCCTAAAATATAAAATCGAGAAATGTTAAAGTTAGGTTAGGGTGGATTAGGTCAGAACATTTGAAGATGACATCAAATCAGGGTTGCGGTCGCAAATGTGTGGGATTTTACAGTTTTTTTTTTTTATAATGACATACAAAGATGATTAAAATATGAAAAGAACGCTGTGTTTGGAAGATATTGCATTTTCACAATACTTTCTAACAACTTGATATTCAACTAATACAGGAGGGCTGTTAGCTCTCCCTCTTTCTATCTATCTATCTATCTATCTATCTATATATATATATATATATAGATATATATATATATATATATATATATATATATATATATATATATATATATATATATATATATATATATATATATATATAAACTGTATTATAAATACATTTTCTGTTCTTATATACAATATTTAAATCTTATAACAAGTGTTGAATACTTTGGGGTATTACAGATGTTCGAACTGATAAACATTCTTGTCAAAACACTACTTATAACAATGACACACGTAGGCCGCAACTGAACAAACAGGACGAGATTGCAAGGTCTTTGCTTACCAATTGCTTTTAGTCGACTACTACGAAGTACAGGGAACAGGTTTAGCAGATATATACTCACTTGGAAGTTGGTAAGTGAAATTTAGAACCTTCTGTGTGATAGACAGCCAGTTCACGTTGCAGTTCAGTTTTGAGTTTCTCATTAATCTAATGAAATACTGTACTGTATTGTCATATTTTTACATTGCCTTCTTTGCAATCCCTACAGAACAGCTTATTTTCAGTATTATCTTGGTATGTATGTTTAAAAAAAATCTTATAAGCTTCATTAATAATAATGAGTTAAATTTCTTTTAAGACACAAGTGAGTACAGTATTCTAGTGATTTTCAAGTCAAGATGTAAACTGGCCAAAACAGCTCGTTCCCATAACTATAAGCATGTTCATACCTTCAGAGACACCACAATATACAATGTAGCATACTGCTGTAAAAGAGCATTTTCTCATAAATTTACGATGGATTGATTACTTACAGAAATTAAGGCATATGCCTTCAGCAGAGCATTGAGAAAAAATTTAAATACACCCATGTTCAAAGGTATATTTCGAGAGAATATTAAAATGGAGATGATTCTTTAACACAAGGACTAATTTATGAGGGAATACACTATAAAATTCAAGAGCTTGAATATGAGAGAGAGAATGTGGTGCAAGGGCATTTGCCAAAGATCCTTCCTCATTAGTGTTTATCCTAAACGGATATGTACATTACTTGACTTTTCCTCACTTACCATAGTGCATTACCCACTTGGTCATCGACCTATGTCACTCACTCTATTCACTACCATTCATATAAACTAGCAGGTGTACATTATCCTCCATTGATCTCACCAATAGGTCTATGAATTTTTGTCGTCAGTCTTCTTTTCCCTTAGGAACTTGAGGCTGTTCACACAGGCAGCTCAAGGAACAACAACTACAAGAGAATAATATATCTGTCTACTAAGGGCTAGGACGGTTGCCTTCTTACGAAGGACTTGTTTTGGCAGATGTAATCGTTACCCTGAGTGTATGCCCTTATCTTCTATACACTGAAAATTTATCAGTGTACATAGGGAATTACCAACTGCACCACTGAAGGTAAAACAAATTTGGAAATCTCTTTGCTAACTGGTAGTGCCTAACTGAATGGATTCTTCTGACTGTTTATTGTTACACCAACTTCTCTTCATGAGAAATTTAGAAATCTCTTTACTAAAAGCTACAGAATAACTGAAAACATTTATACTGATTATCGATTTATATTAACACCAACTTACTTGAAGTTGGTTTTTGAATTTAACCTCTCTTTTTCAATAGGATTTTTTTTTCTTTTTTTAAATGATTATGACACCAGGACGGGCCATAAAAAATAAATCTACCCTCGTTGTGTCTGGGCACGAAGAAAACATAGAAACAGACATGGGGAGTATTGTGACTTGTCAGATGTGAAGGGAATATAAGACATGTTTAACAAATATTCGGTGTTGTTGTAGGCACAGAAAGATAAACGTAACTGAAGGAGGACTTAACATCGAACTGTCCTGGACAGTCTTATTTAAGTCCACAAGATCCTTCATCTGTAGTATCGCAACGGGCAGTTGATGCCATGGGCCAACCTACTACAAGGTGACGGCATTAATACACACACATGGTACTATGTGATAATAAATGAAAGACATTAATGTGCTTAAATTATAAAAATATATTATCATAAAAATATGGCATCATGATACATCAATACATATGAAATGCCAATAAAAAAAGAATACAGTATAGCATCATCAATATGCCATATCCACCTGGACTTTGGCAACCACTGCACGCTACCTGACACTGTCTCTTGTTAACTGCAACAACTCTGCAAGCTTAAGATGTCCTCCTGCAACTTTCGTCATGCCATGCATATATAATTCTCTTTGTTGTATACAACAATTACATATGGATATGATTTAATGTAATAAAAAATCTCAACATTCAAAGGATGTATGGATAATTTACACCTCAGTCAAAGCATCTTCAACAGCTTCCAAGTTCTTACTGAAAATTAAAATTTAAGTACATATCTCTATAAATTGATATCACAACCATAAAATAAAATAATTATTAAGAAGGGGCCTATAAAATAAATTAATAAATAACAGCTTGAAAATTCTTAAATAAGGAAAATAATTAACAGTTTACACAATATGATTCATCACAGGAGCCAGAACTAAAGCAAATGATGTAGCATCACCTCTACCAACTGTTCCATACTGAAAAGTAAATTTTAGGGAAGAGAAGACTGACAGCAAACAATCCCCCTCTCTCATTTAGTCACCTTTACCAATATAACGAGAATAAATGTGTAAAATTATTTCTCATCCACCACCCAATAAAAGCTAATGTGGTACTAATAGCGATCGAAAATTAAGTGTGCAATTGAAAGCTGCATTCATATTTTGTATTACCTAAATTTATATATATATATATATATATATATATATATATATATATATATATATATATATATATATATATATATATATATATATATATATATATATATATATATATATATATATATATATATATATAAAATAAATAAAAATGAAGATATGCAGTGTACTAATTAATTAATACAGTATAATTTTTTTTTTAAAATTATACAAAGAAACTCGAGTCTTGATGTGTATTTACAGGTTACAAGTACAGAAATCCTTCAATTACAAAGTAATTACTTGTAACACTATATTTTCATTAGCATCCCACTATAGAGCAATAAGAAGGCTGTCCAATCTTAATTCCCTGGACACACACTGTATGTGTCCACCCCAATATTGGGGACTATTAGTAACACAAAAAAGGTGACCACATTGGTTGAGCCCAATATGGGGTGATAGGAAGGGCATCCAGCCTTAACTCCCAAGCTACACTTGTTGTGTAAATTCCCATATCGGGGACAAAGAGTAACAAATAAAAAAAGCATCAGATTCTCTTACAGCAGCTATAAAGAGTGATCAGGTACTGTCTCCCGTGCATTGCTTCAGCAATATCTTTTTTATACCTACGAGTATTGTCTTCTCCTATGTCAGCAATGTGGTCACTACCAAAGGAAGACTACAAATAACCACACACACATGTATCATTTCATCTGATTTCTAAGCATCTGAAGTCGCTGCTGAACAAGCTGGATGTCCATCAGTCTCTGGGGAGTGCCAAAAGCTGCACTGGATGGGCTGACAGAGTAATTAGAAGAGAATAGGCCAGATGAGTTTCCTATTCTGGACAAACTTGTACAGGAGGCTGCAAAAGATTTTGATAAAAGTGTTGTGGTTGAGGGTACTTTGACCATAAAAGGGGTATCGCTCAGATCGAGTTCTTTTGAGTTAGACAGACTCCCTTTGCTTGAATTAGTTTTCCCAAATGAAGAGGACATCTGAGTTTGCGATACTGGGTTTCCACCAAAATCGTTGGTAAAATTAAAAAGGCCAGTCTTACCTGGTGTCTTAGCTTGTAATATGGCTGTGAAATCCTTCCAGACATGCAGATCTACACTGAATCCAGAAGAAACTTCGTGAACGTCATCATGTTTTTCATTTTTAGAATATGCTGTATCAGTTTTCAACTCTAGTTTTCCAGAATCAAATGAAACATTAGAGGTGTTTTTATCCACTATTTCGGGAAACTGTGGATTAAAAGATGCGTTCAACAGCTTTATACCACAAAGACTTGTAAGATTTTCCTTTTCTTCATCAAAATTTTCCCAGGTACACTTTCTCTTGCTGCTTGAACTGCTTGGAGAAGCTGACGAAGCAGCCAGTGCAGTGAGATCACCAGCAAGAGATGTCAAGTTTTCTAATATACCTAAAATAAGGGGAGACGAATATCATTATTATTCTGTGCCATTAGCTCAGGCATAAAAATACAAGTGAATACAGTTCTTATTTTTAAATATTTTTGTATAAAATGGCTCCATTCTCCATTGTAAGGGGATGTGGCCGAGACAAAGAACATACATTCACAAGCCTTAATATACTTCATTCACTCTTTCTAGCTCCATGAGGATAAAGGATTCCAGAAATCCTCCCCACCATCCTGCTTGTGTCATCCCCAGGGTAGGTGGGTAAATATCTTTAGCCATGAGGCCCAACAGCAGCAGCTGGTTTACCCCCACCACTTCATCTTACTGAGTCAGATTATAAAATTAATGCCTGGCAAATTGAACTGTTAAACCTTCTTTCAACATGACATCATATCCCACTGCTGCCAGCAGGGTGACAACAAAAGAAAAACAAAGGAGGCCGCAGTTTTTCATCACAATATGCACATTGTATAATAAGAATAAAATTTTCAGTGAAAATAAGACTGCAGCCCTTTGGTCCTCTATCCCTTTTGGTTAATTCTTACAGCATGAAGGGAATGCTACAGTGACATTCTCTCACCACAGCCAGAAGCTGTTAAATAAGGAAGATTGCACTTCACACAACCACATGGGCCACCAACATTTCATACACTCTCTGAGAGCTCTGGGAAAAAGCCCAGGATTGGCAGTGGTCTTCCTTAGCGACTCGAGGCTGTTCAGCCAGGCAGCTCAGAGAACAACAAAAACTGTTAAATAAGCTCCTTAAACTAAAATTCTGGATTTAGAAAAAAACAGACTGTAAATACTTATAAACGGCACCAAGAATAAATACATTGATAACATCGAGAGCACATGCTACAATATATAATTTTCTATGTCCATGAGCATCTATAGAAAGAACTCATCAGAATATACCAAGACAATGAATGATATATTGGAAAGTAGCTAAACAAAAATAAGTACTTAATAATAAGCAACTATACATCTATACATTTCACCTTTAATACTGTTATATTCCCCTTTATAAACGCTGAGTCATCACCTGATACAGTTGCAATGAATTGTAATTCTCTTTATTTCTTTTGCATTTTGTGTCACTATTAGTTCTCATTTTGGGGGTTGACACAGATGGATTGAACCTGGGGAAGTAGAATGGATACCCTGCCTATAACACTGCTGTAGGCAGTGTCCAGCACTTTCTGAGTTAAGCACTCCACTGGTTAGGCTATGGCTTTACTTCTGTATAATCTTACATCAATGTAGCATCTACTTAATAAATTTGCAACCAAAAGCTAATACTAGCTAACAGCAAATAAAAAACTAAAGCAATAACATATACGCAAAATCAAAGTTGTAATGAAACCATCACTTCCCAAAGCCAAAAGCCAGCCACAAACTGTAAAAAAAAAGATTTGAGGTAGCAGGTCTAAACAATGTTAGTATATACACAAAGATTTTTAATTTATATACCTGTGAGTTCATTTTCTATACTTTGTTGTGATGTTCCAAGAGAACCCTCCTTTGATATCATCTCTGATACATCATCCAGCGAAAGGTCACGTATATCTATGGATATCAGAAAGTGAAAATTACACCAGAAAATATCTGTTTCACAAAATCTATATTATCAAATATAGTTTTGTCAAGATTGCATATCAATTATTAGGATAATATTTTGGCATTATGCATTTGCTATGAACCTATCGGTGCATTCAAGACTTGCTGAGGTAAATGGAGTTTTTCGAAAAAGTCCTACCATAATAGACAATATATATTGCTCATTACAAAGTGCAACTTATTTTAAATCTATTTATGGTTTTAAAGTTTCTATAGATCTTATATACACCAGTCTTACATTTTATTTGTATACGCAGTCAACCACTGACCTCTTCTCATCAATGTAACCAAAAGTGACAAGTATTGTTTCATTTATCACTTTATTATTTAGGATCTTGCACCCTTTTCACATTTTAAAACATCTCTAGGTGTTTTATTAATCTCCATATAATCTTGCAACCCTTTAACATACATTTTCACCATCAAAGTTACAATAAAAAAAACATACACATGCCTAATTCCCCTTGAAAAGGGGGTGGCCGAGCTAAGAAACGAGCATTCACCATGATCCATACACACCTCAGCCACTCCTCTCAGCTCCTTGGGGATAAAGGCTTGCCAGATCTCCCCCCTTCCACCCTGCATGGGTCATCCACAAGGTTGGTGGGCAAGGATATTCTACAATGAGGACCGACAGCTGCAGCTGGATTACCCCCAATGCTTCATCACATGGCAACTCCCCTCACAGTTCACTGAGCTAGCAGGAGCGAGAAATCCCTCTGCATTACTTCATCTATGCACAATCTTCCTTCACTCATTTCCATCTCTTGCACGCATTTTTCACTGTTCTACTGATGTTGCATGTGCATTCAATGCCCTTTTCATAACATCCATCCATCTCATTCTAGGTCTCCCTCTTGACCTAACATCAATCACTTCTGCACTCCACACTCTCTTCACTATTTATTCATCACTCATCCTTTCTATGTGTCTAACCCAACTCAACACATTCTGATCTAACCTATCCGATAGCTTCATTTCAAAACCTGTTCTCTCCCCGACATCCTTATTTCTTACTCTATTCTAGATACACCAATCATACTTCTCAAACACCTAATCTACATTACATTTAATTTGTTCGTTTCATTCTCTCCTGCATTTCAAGTCTCTCTCCATACAATGCTGACGGCACAATCACACCTTCATATATCCTTCTCTTTGCATTCATTCCCAAATATCTATTTCTCATTACACTTTTCAACCCACTTAGACATTTACTTGCTTTCTTCACTCTGTGATTTACCTCTACACCCACTCGTTTAATCCTTGATACATATGACCACAGACACTTAAAACTCTCAACTTCTTCAAGCAACTCCCCATTCACTCCTACATTCAATCTGGCAATATTAACACTCCTCGTGCATTTCATGACTTTACTTTTACCAATATTCACCCGCAACTTCCTTCTTTCACACTCACTAACAAACTTAGTCACCAAATGATTCAATTTATTCTCAGAATCAGCCACCAGTACAGTATTATCTGCAAATAGCAACTGATTTAATTTCTACAACCTTCCATCATCACCCACTAGTTCCAAGCCTGTCTAATACTCTTTCATTTACTTCCCTTACCAACCCATCCATATAAATCTTACACAACCATGGTGACATTACAAAACCTTGATGTAACCCTACAGTCACCTCAAACCAATCATTCATACCATTCCCAACTCTCACACATGCTCTACTATTTATGTAAAAGCTCTTCACCACATTCAACAAACATCCACTTATCTTTTTATTCCTTTCAAAATTTGCAGACAAGCATATGCCCCACCTTACATCCGCTTCTCTCTTTGCCCCTCTTACAATGTGCTTCGCTAACCTCCTCTTTGCACAATACCTTTCATATGCCTCTACATTACTTACCTGCATCAATTCCTCAAAAGCCCACTTCTTTTCAGCCACTATTGCACTCACCTGCTCATTCCACCATTTACTACTTTTCGTTTTACTTCCACCAGTTAGTCTCCTACCACACACTGTCTCTGCACACTTCATAATTTCCACCTCGAAACAGCCCCATTCATCTTCCACATTCTCTTTCACTACATTCCACACATTCCTCAGACCAGCCTTATACACACAGTATTTCTCTCTCTTATACATTTCATTAACTTTTAGCACCTCTCTTCCTCTCTCACTTCTCCTCTTTCTCCACTTTTCTCCCACTCTCACTCTACATTCAAAGTTAAAAATATCGAAATTTTAGCAAGTACTGTACTTATATAAATAAACTTCTCACCTTCACTGGGCCTTCTTCCTTTGCTCTGACTTAAATCACCTTCTAAGTCACTTAAACTATGGCTTGCACGAGCTGTAAGAGGTGGCAAACCACTCTTTACAGCCCCATCAATATCAAGATTTATCTCTTTGACCTGTAAGCGATAAGTTTTCTGTCATTACTGTTTATTATCTTTTTTTAAGGCAAAATACTTAGCATGAGATTTCGACCCTAAGATTTCATTTTCAAAACCTGAGGCTCAATAAATTTTTTAATGTTTTGTCACTATTAGTCCCAATTTCGAGGTGGACACAGAGGCTCAATGGATATCTCTGATGAATAGGGGAAGAGAGATTCCACTTTTGTTGCCGTTCAGTGACCTGCATGGCCGAACAGCCACGAGTCTTTAAGGGAGATGCCTGCAGATCATGTGCTTTCTTCCAGAGCTCTAAAAAGGGCATCAAGAGTTGGTAGCACATGTGGTTGTAAGCCATGCAGTCTTGTTTGCCTAGCGTGGGATAGAAATAAGCAAAAGGGACATAAATACTGGAGTACAGTATGTCAATACCTCCATCCCTTAAATTTTTTTCTTACCACAAAGCAACTGATGAGTCAAGAATAGGGTAAGGTATGTTGAGGCCTTGCAATCCCAATTCTTCTGTTACAATTGAGGAAAGGCTGCAAGCTTCAGCAGGAGAGCATTACATTAGCATAATGGAACAACTCGACAGTTCTCATTAAAGGGTAGAAAGTTTTAATTCCTAATTACTTACTTATATATCCATTCAAGTTTCATTTCTTTGAAGTGTAACGTTGTACCACTTACAACCACATACGCCAACAACACAGCATACACTCTCTGAGAGCTCTGTGGGAAAGCCTGTGATAGGTAAAAATCATCCTTCACGCCTTAGGGCTTTTCGGCCATGCAGCCTAGGGAGTGTCAACAATAACAACAACAGATGATCAATAAAAATTTTATAAAATTACCTTAAGTGAAAAATTCCTCTTGGAAGAGCGAGTAGAATTTTGAAGTATATTAACTGACCGACTCAAAAACTTTGATATGTCTATAGAAGTATCCAGCCCTAGAGTTTCACTTGTAGCAGCTTGCATAGAATCTGTAGGATGTGCCAACGCTGAAAAAAAAAAAAAAAAAATAGATAACTAATCATAGGAGGTGGGAGAGAAAGAATACTGCTCCCATAAGCCCCACATGTCGAAAAAGTTGACTAAAAGGTATAGGGGTGTGGCAATCCAATCCTCGCAACCCTGATCCTTTAGCTAGGTCCTACAAGAATATAAAGCAATAATACAATACAAAGATGGACACCAACGGTGTAAATTAAATATTACATCTTACCTTTGCTTTCTCCTAGTCTGGAAGTCGATCTCATGGACCTTCTAAGTTGCTTTGGCAGTCTGACATTTCTATCTGGCACATGAGACGAGTTTTCTGTATAATTTCTTGTAGAAACGGGTGCAACAGGAGTAGCAACATCCAAAGGAATATCATCAATGTTTGAAGTAAGGAGTTGGCATTTTTGCTCATCTGTAGAAAGGATACAGGTTAGCAGCAGAAAATTTATATATATATATATATATATATATATATATATATATATATATATATATATATATATATATATATATATATATATATATATATAATATCTATCTATCTATCTATCTATCTATCTATATATATATATATATATATATATATATATATATATATATATATATATATATATATATATATATATATATATAAAGAGGCGAGTGGATCAATGGAATACAATATCTGAAAAAAAAGCTATTATATAACTTTAATGATACTTAGGAAAAGTGACAAAAAACAACTTTTTTTTTTAATAAACACTATGCCGAATTGAAACTTAGTGACCATAATTGTGGCAGAACTGACCAAATGAGGTACTGGAACAAAGAGGTAGTAATCCCGCAATACCTTAATTTTTTCTGTCACATACAGCTGCCAAAATAGGTAAGGACATGCAGGATATGATGAGGTTCAGTTTATACCCTTTCAGTCAAGAAGTAGTCACACAACTGGTTGGTGTGAGGTATAGCATCGCTTGAAAATATTGTGTGACTCAAAACTTGATGGAAAAATAACAAATACTAATAAAGAAATAAAATATGCTGATATCTACATGCTTTATGTATAATTTGGCGTGCCTAGTCATTCACTATAATGGATTAGACACCAAGGGTTGGCAATGTCTCCCATACTGAATATAATTTTGTTCAGTTATGGCAACCTTGCTGGTTCAGTGGGATAGAGTGTAAATCTGGGGAAAAAAAAAGAAACTTACCCGATAGCTTTGCAAAGCCTCCATTGCAGGGCGAAGTCATAGGATCTGATGAAGTAAAGTCATCTAAATACTGCAAGTTTTCTTCATTGAGGGAGTTGGCGAGACGAGAGAGGAGGGTCAATAAAAGCTGCACTCTCTTCAACAGTCTGCGATGGCATGACTGGTCTGCAGGACAGTTCAGGATGGATGACATGCTCTTCTGTATTTCTGTAATTGCTGATTAAACATAAAGTATTAATACTTTAGTAATCTAGCACAATGTATTTACTTACAATGTAAATTAAATAGTATTAATGTAATGTATTGCATTGTCTTTTCAGAGGATCATTGTAGAGCGGCCAGTAGTGATCGATTTGGGAGGTGATGGACCCACATTCAAGCCCACGGCAGGGCAAGAAGAAGGGCATCCAGTTTTATTTTCCTAGCTTTAACCCATCACTGGCCACCCAGCAAATGAGGACTAATAGTGACATATATATATATATATATATATATATATATATATATATATATATATATATATATATATATATATATATATATATATATATATATATATATATATATATATATATATATATATATATATATATATATATATATATATATATATATATATATATATATATATATATATATATATATATATATATATATATATATATATATATATATATATATATATATATATATATATATATATATATATATATATATATATATATATATATATATATATATATATATATATATATATATATATATATATATATATATATATATATATATATATATATATATATATATATATATATATATATATATATATATATATATATATATATATATATATATATATATATATATATATATATATATATATATATATATATATATATATATATATATATATATATATATATATATATATATATATATATATATATATATATATATATATATATAAAATTCTTTGAAACATTATGGTATATCCTGCTTAGACAAATGGGTTTGCTATAGCTGAAAATAAAAGATAAGGGCAAATAAGGCTTTTCCATCTTTTCCTGTCTTGCATATCCCATTCCCTGAGCCCTTTATCACGCATATAATTAGCAATTTTATCCTTCCATCAGACTTTCGGCCTTCTTCTTACTCTCCACCTCCATATCCATGACGCTTCTACACAGGTGGACTCTCTCTATGCATTACATGGCCGAACCACTGTACTCTTCCTCTCAACTAATTGATAAAAACTTAGAAGACAGGCTTAACAGCCCTATGCTCCCCCTTTCCTTTGTGTCAGGACTTATAGAAAGCAGGGTATTTTAGAGCAGAATTTCCCCCGTGTCACCAACGCTAAGGAAAAGTAAGTGCAGAATTTCTCCCCTATCACAAAGTATAAGAAAAAACGAAAGTAACAATCAAATCAAAATTACTAATCATACTAATACATAATCATAAGATTTGTTACAGCCAATGAAACCTAAATAAATGACTGATATCAAAGAAGAATTTTTAGCACCATTGAAACTTAAATGTATGTGGATATCAAAAAAGAGAATATTTATAGCTCATCAAGCTTAAGTAGCTGCAATCAGAAATTTCTAACAGCCAATATAGCACAAATGAATAATATCAAAGAAGACTCTCTCTAATGAAAATCAAGTTCTAATGAAATGATGATATTAAAGATTTCTTAAAGCAAAAGAAGCTTACATAAATGACAAACATCGAAGAGAATAAAAAAAATTCTTACTGGCAATGAAATTTATGAAAATATGTAAATAGGCTCTCTTAATCAAGTTCAACATACCTATTCGTAAATCCTCTTCCTGATGTTCAGTAAGGAAATTATCCATATCATGTAGACTTATGACCCGGCTAGCAAGAGCTACAATTTCTTCCACCTGCTTGTTTATCGATGTGGTATCTAGGTCATAAAGCTCTTCCTTCAATTTTGCCCACAAATAGTGGACTTCTTGCTTTGTCACCTGTGGAAAAAAATATTCATATCTTCAACATTATGCTACATCTTGATGAAGCCAATACGGCGACCAAAACGGAACAAAAAGGTAGATAGAGGGACTTTATCATACAATGCCCAACATCACTCTATTTGAGGTGCTCTGCAGAAAAAAAAGGGAAAGGAGGTTCAGGGACCATGAGATTGTAAGCTCTTCACTACCCCCTGTCCAATATAGTCAGTTCCTACTATATGCAAGAAAAGCGAGTCATTCTCTCTCCTACACTTACAAGTGTAAAATACGGAGAGGGAGCTTTAAAACAGACAGTTTTAACTTGTTTTGCCAAACATATTACCTTCACCCCTGATGTTGGGTGAAGGTAATATACCTTTTCTGGATTAACCATGTAATGTACATATCAGGTGATGGTATGTAAATAGGTTATAGTAACAGGTGAATTTTTAATAATAATAAAAAAAAGGGGGGACTAAATACGAGTGCTTGCAGAGAGGGTTAGCAAATATTGGGAGAAGAGGAATGGAAGTCATTTAAGAAGGATAGGAGTGCCCTTAGACAGTCACTAGTGGAGTGTGCAAAGGTGGCTAGAAGGTAATTAGCTTAAGAAAAACTAAACGAAAAGGATGTCTGAGTAAACAAGTGAATAAATTTTCTTCCTTTTATGTTTAGGTATGGTTCATACAGCTAACTGTGAAAGACTGCCATTGTTAACAGCTCATTGACAAAATTAATTACATTTCAGTAAGTGAGCAAGCTGCTGTGCCTAAGCACAAAAGTCTCGTACTGCCTTCTTTGACATTATAAGTGGTACTTACTCCATCAACTGGAAAAACATTGGCTCATGAATGGTAACTACAACAGATGCCAGATATTGATTTCTTGTAGTCTACCTCATAAAATATGTTCTAGATATGAAAAACTCACAGGTAAAAGATTAAACATTCCAATCTTGATATGCTATAATACAGAACCCTCCTTCAACACTTTCTTTCTCATATTATACACTACTATGCAAAGAGATTTACAGAAGCCACTTATTCCTAAAAGTAGTGGCCATGGGCATTAAGGGATATCAACCACCTTATATAATACATGCTCTAGAGATAACCCATGAATGGTAGGATAACTAGCAAGAACTGAAAGTACCAGAACAAAAATTTAAAACTTACTAAAGCAAATGCAGATGCATCCATTATCCGATCAAGAGTGGTGCCAATTTGCTTCACAGCTAGTATCCACTTCTTAGATAGAATCTTAGCATGGAGTATTGCATGCGGGTGCCATTCATTACGTGCACAGAGTAAAGCTGGAATCAAACAGCTCTCAAGCCATTCCAGAGTTAGTAAACTATCTCGTATGAGACGAACTTCTGATTTTTAAAAAGAGAGGAGTAATATTTCGTGATTAGAATTTCATCAGAGAATACAAAATATAAACTGTGCTTTTTAAAACTCATATGTTCATCTTCTTATCACTTGTAAATAATTAGGACACCTTATCACTGATACTCATCCTGGACACTTGGACATTTTTTTTTTTATGAGTGACACCGGGACAGGCAAGAAAACTGTCCTCATCAATAGAGGCCCGGGCACGAAGAAAGCATTAAGATGAATGAAAAGAAAAAGGTTACGAACAAGCAGAGATGAGGTAATGATATACAAAGGAAAAGGACAGGCTGAAAGAATGGTCAAAGTACTGAAGATCTAGAAATATGGCAGGATTAGGTCTTAAGATGACAATAGATCTGCTTTTTGAAGGAAGATAGGTAATAAGAATTAGGAAACACAGGAGGAAGAGTTGCAGTTTGGAGGTAGATGGGGAAGGAGAAGTCGCTGCACCGACCAATCCACGAACTACAAATCTCCACACAGTACCTGTGAAACGAGACCGCCTGACCAGTCTTACGCGACCTCTGCAGTGGGGGAGGGTTGTAATTCGCCAACTCATCAAAACAGCGATGGAAGTGGTAGCGATAGAAGAGAAAGGGATGATACATTACGGCAAAGAGAAAGAGAATCCAGATTAGAAGTAAGAGAAGGGTCATTAATGAGTCTTACTGCCTTAGATTCAACCCTATCAAGTACATATGTATAAGAAGAAGCACCCCAGATGTGCGAGCAGCATTCTAAGCAGAGATGGATAAGATCTTTATAGATTTTAAGTAACTGTTAGGAGTTATAGTAATTATGAAAACGGAACAGAACCCCCAATTTTTTGCATAAAGATTTAAAAATTGGATTATGTGATTTCTCCAAGACAAGTTAGAGGTTATAAGGATTCCTAATATGATGATAGAATTAAGAAGGTAAATTTCGTTAGTTTCGAAGACAATGGGGTTATCAGGAGGAGAAGAAGATAAAGAGATTGCCAGAAACTGTGTCTTGAAGCATTAAATTTAACTAAATCAGAGTTTAGAGTAAAAGAGTGATACGAGACTGATTACGAGTAGCAGGTGAAGGTCGTGAAGAAAAGCCAGAGGAAAAATGAAGGACAGAATCGCTGGAAGAAGCATGAAGAAGAGAGGAAGATGGGGACAGAAGATTATTGGTGGAGAAGGAACAGAACCCTGTGGAACACCACTGGTAACAGGGAATGGGTTAGATGTTGCACTGTCAACAACCACATATATAAAACGTTTAGAAAGAAAACTGACAATCAGAGAATAGAGAGAAGAGGTGAAGCCATAGGCAGGGAGTTTGGCCAACAGAGCCTAGTGTCACACTCTGTCAAAAGCCTTAGAGATATCAAGGGTGACGACAAAGGATTCTCCATAGTTCCTCAGAGATGACCATACATGAGTAAGATAGGGCAGGAGGTCACCAGTGGATCTTGCCTTGCGGTAGCCATACCGGTTATTAGCGAAAGCGGAGTTAGAATCAATACGTTTCAACAAATGAGCATAGAGCAAAGTTTCGAAAACTTTAGTGATAGAAGAGGTTAGGGCAATAGGGCGGTAGTTTGAAGGAACAGAGCAGTCACCCTTCTTAGGAAAAGGTTGCACGAGAGCATGCTTCCAAGATGAAGGATAGATACTGGTTAAGAGACTGAGGCAAAAAAAAAGACAGAAAAGCAAGGGAGCCAGTTCATCTGCAAACTCTTTAAGGAACCTTGCAGGGATACCAATGAGACCAGATGCCTTGTTTGTCTTTAGCGAGCGAAGAACCCTATGAACTTTGCGTGAAGAAAGGATAAGGGAAGGCATAGGGTTGGAGAGGGGTAAAGATTGAGGGACAGGTGACTTGGAATCGTTTATGGAAGACATGGAAAAATATGAGAGCCAAAGAGAGTGGCTTTGTCAGTGGGAGAGCAAGCTGTACAACCATCAGAACGAATGAGAGGGGGAAAGCTTGAGTTACAGAAGTTTTGGGCTAAGGACCAGGAACATTGGTCAGTGGGAGAGGACTTAAGGTAACCAACTTTCCCTCTTATAAAGAAAACATTAGACCTTCGAATCTGATCAGTACAGCTATTCCTAGTTACAATGAAAGCAGAGCGAGTTAAATCAAAAGGAGAGGCTTGTTATGATCGGTGTCACCAATCCATGGCCTAAATAGCCATGGAGCAGGCACAGTCAAACCAAGGATTAGGAGGAGAAAAAGTTTTCATAGAGGAGGGAATGTACGCCTCCTTTCCCAAGGTTATGATTTCAGCAACTTTTAGGGCTACCTGATCAGGGTTGCGGGATTAAATAGGAATGATATCAAGTATGTGGATATGTTTCTGGGATACATACAGTACATATCATATACTGTTCTGAGACATGTACTGAATTACTGATATCAATTAAATACATACTATTCTGGTCCATGCATAATATACGAAGGATATCAAAGATTCAGATAATATTATGTAACATTTATACACAGCATTTCGCTATATACATAAATAAGTGAGGCACTTAGATAACATTTACAAAAAAAGAAAAATACATACAATGCAGTGAGTAAGAATCACTTTCCAACTTACTAGTGACATCTGTAGTGCATGCAGCTGCAAATCCTCCTACTTGGAAGATATGATCAACATGCAGATCAAAGTCTGCAATATCATTTTCCACATCTTTGTCCAAAATGTCTGTTTTTTCTGATTCCAAACTTTTTATCAAGGTTTCCAAGGCAGAATATGGTGAGGCAAAAGTCTAAAAAAAATATCTTTTAAGTCATAAAACAGTAAAGTATATACAGCAAGTTTACATCAATATACAAACATTTCTCCGTTTTCGTCAAAGGAGATAATGGTCTTGGAAACAGAAATAAATATGTTAAAGCAAGCATTAAGAAGGAGCAAAACTTTATCAACAGATTTTCAAAGTTTAAAAGGATGAGTAATAATATATACAACAAACTGTCAAAATACTAAGAGATTGTGAATGTTCACTTACAAATTATATATTTTTCTATCTTTATATACAAAATCCATAATCCCCTAATAAGGAGGGTGGCTGAGTCAAAGCAAAAACTTGACTTCCTGTGGTAGAAAAATACAGAGGAGGGGATTCCTAGTTCCCTCACTCAGCCAACTTAGTCGGCTTTTATGATGCGCAGAGGAACACAGGGGTGGTATTCTTGGCCCTCTCCAGGGGGAATTAACATGAACACATACCAAAATATTAGGTAACTTCGTTACTTCAGTATTGTACTAAATACAAATTAAAATATTCATACAAAAAAGTCTAGCAAAAGGAAACTTACAGATACGGTAAAAATATAAAAATTGATTTACACGTTTTTGTTTTTATTTAAAAACTGGGAAAGGCAAAGAAATTGCTCTCTTCAGCCCCAAGCACCAAGAAAACATTGAAAAGAAAAAAAGTAGCAGCTTAAGGACAAGGCAGAAATAAGAGAACAAACAATAAGTAAAGGGCTTACTTTTACAATTTGTCGAATAAGTGCTGTATTAACTTTTTGCTCAAGCACCTCGATGTGGTCAGCCAAGTTATCACAAGCTAACTGAAAATCAACAGCATCACACGACTCTGTTCGTTCCAAGTTGACAATATTTTTCAAGTGCTTTAACACCTGAAAATAAATATTTTCTTTCAAATATCATACCCAAATAAAGATTCCATTTCTTAATTTAATCTAGGTATATTAATTTAGCTATGTAGCATCATAAAATGCAGATCTGCAAAATAACATCTAAGCCTACTTTATCTTATGAAGAAATTGGTTACACTAAGGTGCTCAACAGTTGGTATACCAAAGACTACAAACTAATAACGTTAACATGTCACACATCAAAATGATAATTTCCGAATGAAAAACAAATTATACATCTTCATCCACAATTTCTTAAAGATTAGATAAATTATACATTCTCATCTAAAATTTATTCATGCTATATCTGTCTCACATCTTGATCTACGATTTCTCCAAGATTTTTGGAATCTCTCCCACCTGGAAATTCCCTCTAAGCAATATACACTTGTAAAAAATGAAACCTAAGCCACGATGATGGAAAAGGAGAGGATATGATGTAGCCCTGATATTCTCCCTTTTTTGTTCAGTTGTGGTCACCCAACTGGGTTCATTGAGATATGGTATCACTGTACAAAAAATTAAGTTCCAATATAACAGTTGCAAATGCAATCTAAAGTATAGGCTTTCGTAACCTCAATGAATAGTGTCTTTAAAAATAAAGATCTGTACAATCTAATTAATAACTTACTGGATATTAGCAAACGTGAATGTGTGGCTGGAACTCGTAGTACCATCTGTTTTTTGAGAGCGACTCAATTCAAGATTGGCTTCATCACCACTGAAGAGAGAGACTCTTGATGGAAGACATGCAGAAAAATGAGTTATACAGTACTTACATTCTCACACTTTGCCATGATAGCTTTGTTATCATTTTGCGAACTACAGAATGCTACAGCTACACCATGCTTTAAAACTTCTTCCAATAAGACCTTGACACGATCACTAAGAAGTTCAGAAGATTGAAACGCAGATTCAGTTTGTATTTTCACGTTTGAAAGAAGATCAAGAGTTCTATCAACCTGAGAAATGTTTAAAAATTATAATGACTATATAAATAGCTTTAATCAAACGAAAAAGGCAACTACATTCCTTTAACTTTTTGGTACTTAAATACATTCCAAAACATAATTTAAAAAATTAAAAAAAAGCACTGAGAGAAATAGTCATCCTAAATTGCAAGAGAAAAATATGAAATTCCATAGCTTGGTGGGTCTAGTGCTCTAACATACCTCAGGCCTCACATGGGTCCTGTCTCTTTCCATACAGAAAGAGTAAAATTCTCACCAGTCATGCTGAGGATAAGAAAGGGACAGTAATGACTTTTGTCACGTCCCATCCTTTGCCAACTCAGCAGGCATAATGAGCACACTAATGGAGATGGCAAACCAGTACTGAAGGATGGATGGATCCTCGCTTCATGTGTCACTATTAGTCCCCAATATGGGGTTGGACAGACTGGTGGTGATTGGGAAATTAAGGTTGGATGCCCTTCCTAGCACTCCATAGTGGGCTAGATCGTTGGTCTGTCAACTTCCGAGTTGAACACTGTATCTACTTGGTCATCGTGGTTTTCAGTAAAGGCAAACAGTCTAGAAGGCAAGTACAGTACACAATAAGCTCAGGCACAATAAAAGACTGGCATATACTGTCCTGAGGCAATGTGCCTTTATAAAAGTCAAATCTGGTCTTACGCATACAACAAAAGTTCCAGCTTCATCCATATCATAAACTTCTTTTCCAGGGCCAGCAAGACATTCAATGTCCTTTAGAAGTGACTGTATCCGATCCACCACTAATTCTCGGCTTCCCTGTATGTAGTACAGTAAGAAGAAAATTAATTTGGGAAGACAAATTCTATATATTTTCAGCTTTTTTTCATATTTTCTGGTTGGTCCATGGTTAAAATCAATCCATATTTACCTTTATGTGCTTACTAAGTGGATGACTAACAGTGAGAGCACAAGTATCTGCCAATAGGTGTAATGTATGACAAAGCTGCAATGCTGTCTGTTGCAAATATTCACTCTGAGATCTCTGATATAAATCTTCACACCGTTCCTCGACAAGATTCAGCAGTTTGCCACACGCCGTTACTAATGCCTACATACAAGGCAACCATAAATATAAGTCAATTAATATCAAGTAAGCATATTATGGAGCTGCACGGTAATCCCTCTCTGAATAATAAAAATAATCTTTTTTAAGAGTGTGACACTGGGATGGGCAAAGAAAATTATCCTCATGGGGCCGCAGCACCAACTTAATGACAGAGGAGGTGAGGATGGGGAGGGTTATTCTGAAACCCTTGTAATGCCATTCTCTTGTTGCAGCTGTGACTACAACATTGGCTCAATGGGTTTTGTTATTCTATCTGCAAAAGTATATCCAAAAAGTTAGTGTCGACAATAAATTTAGAAACAATTGGAAAAAATTTATAACATTACATCTCGATTAGCATATAGAATCAAAACAATAATAGAAAATAACCTTTGACAAAACATGGGTGATTCCATACTTCATTACTTTCCCTATTCTTTCAGCTTGTCTTTTTACTGTTCATCAATTCATATTCTGCCTTGACTTAAGCTGCTACATTTTCTTAAATGTTTTTTTGGTGTCCAGGCCCAATGAAGGCAATTTTCATTGCCCGTCCCACTGTCACACATAAAAAAATATGGAATGCCATAACAGGATTTCAATAAGACTATTAGTTATAGAACCAAGAGAAAAAAGAATAGGAAAATATAATAGTAAAACTACTTCTTTGTAAGATAATTAAAGGCTTTAACTTGTACAAGAATATACCTGAAAATCTTCGGGTAACTTGTGGATGAAACGAGTCTGATGTAAACAAGTGAGACATTCCTGTATTTGAGCAACAGACTTAGATATTTTCCTCACTTGAGCCCTATCCCATGCCAAGATGGCATCGGTCAATATGGAAAGTAACTGCTCCGTGTCTTCAACAATATCAGACCATACTTCATCATTGTCCCGAACACCCACGTCTCCACGCTTATAGAAAGAAGACAAATTAAACCAGCTATATATTTGCCACTCATCAGTTTTAAAGCAGTGGTATACTAATTTTATTCCACAGAATATGACACACAGCACTAATTATAAATAAAATATATGTGACCAAAAATTTCTTGTGTCCAAAACTTCATGATGTGCATATACCTATGCTCCTAATAGGCCTAAGATGAATTTAGAAATGGACTACACGTGATGGGGAGGAATGAGATGGAGGCCATGGTGCTGACTGGGATGGTGGAGGGAAGAAGAGCAAGAGGGTGACAATGAAAATATGGATGGTGTGACAAGTGGTGGGAAGATATCTTAAAAGTCAAAGTTGTTGCAGCTAACAAGAGACACAGTCAGGTGGTGCTCCATGAGCGCTGAAGTTCAAGTGGTTGCGTCATATCAATTGCATCCTTTTTAACAAGAAGCAGAGCATCAACACACCCTACTCATCCTCACCTCCTCTGCCGTTTGCTTTATTGTAAGAAAAAATAAAAAAAAAGTATTGAGTGAATTATATATAACTGAGAAAACCAACTTACATGAAGATCTCTGGTGAAATCACTTAGAGAATCAATAATGTTATCCAAACGTTCTTTCACTCTCTGTACTTCAGAAGAGAGCACCGCATCCTTGCAAGACTGTGCATAACATGAAAGCTGGAAAATTAACAGACTACAAGCCGATCTCAAAGACTGGCACTGCTTTAATAAAGCCATGACAGTTGAAGCATCACATAGTGTGCCATATTTACTCTTGAGTTCCACAACCTGTTAGGAATAGAGTAAAATCAGTATCAACTAAAACAAAATTGGTATAATCTAAACATGTTAAAGGTACTATATCTGCACAAACTTAATTTACTTTTACATTTTAAAATATTGTGCCCTTTCAGAACTTGCAAATGCTTTTAACATCAATCAATGAGGGTCAAGGTTGGGCCTGGAGATGTTAGGTTTGCAACTGAACTTGAAGAACGGGTAAATTAGGTTTTCCAGCATGTCCAACTTTCGACTGGTAAGTTGACAGATACTTCTTTAGAAATTTAACCCCCTTATGATTAAATTTAAATGCTGAAATAGTTTTAATTGTATTTATTGCTGGTGATTACTGGGGAACAGATAGGCTAACTGACACTTATAACCATAAACTACCCCAAACCTATCTTTACGAGTAACTTTCAAGATGTAGACCAAAAAAGAAAACCTAAATGTTGGTAAAAGAATGAAATGTACATGGCATCTTAATGTTGGTAAGTTGAATGTGAGAGTAAAAAGGAAGATATTTGGGGAAGCTGAGAGTCTTGGGTATCCGAGATTGCGTGCAGCATGTAGCAGAGAATGGACAAGTGCCTATAGCAGTGGCAATATAAGGAGCAGAAACATGGAATGCAAATATCCAAAACAACCAGGAAGAAAAGAACAAACTGAATGTAATGGTGTTGGGATGCTCAATATTCGAGAAGTATGCTAGGTGTGTCAAGAAATGACTGAGACATTAGGCGAGGGTGAATTGGGGCGTTGAAAAGGCTGCCGGATAAGTCAAACCAGAGAGTATGATAGGGATAGGGATGAGTGGAGAAATTCTGAATAGATGACGCATGACCAAGGGATATCTATGCACCTGGACCAAGGGATTTCTATGCACATGCTAAGTGTTTTAAGTTGGGACAGATAAGGGGGTTGCCATGAAAGGAAGCAGTGGGGGTGGTCAAGAGTTGCTTTATGCACCCCTGAAGTATAAATAACCAAGTTCATCCTGTTATGGTATGTAAGGATTCAAATTTATTAAGTTAGGATATAAATGATTTAGTCCATAAATACATGGGTCACATACAACGAATCTTTATCGTAGGGGTCAACCAGCTACGTCTGCCGGGCCTCACGGTAGAGGATCCATGCCAACTTACCCCTTAAAGACCTTAGCACAATTGGGGGGAGTGTGATGACCCTATATCTCCAAGGAGATAAGAACCAAAGGTATTATTTTAGTAGAGGGGATAATTCTCTTACAATAATAAAACTTCATTTAGCTGATACTTTGCGTTTTAAAATAAACAAATCTGAACTCCATTTCTGGCACAAAAATCATTGATTATGTTCCCCTAAGAGGGGTACGGGGGTCGTAGCCCCCCGTTTATGGAAAATATATCCCCAAGGGGGTCCGGGCCGAAGGTCCCTGTTAGGCCGGATGCGCTTCCCTAGAATAGGTTAGGACGCACCAAACATGCTTTTTGCACCAGAAACGGAGTTCAGATTCATTTATTTCACAACGAAAACTGTGGTTTCATTATTGTAAGAGAATAGTCCCCTCTTCTAAAAATTTACCGCAAGAGAATAATCCCCTCTTCTAAAAGTTTACCAAGGCAAAATTGGGGTGCACTAGTTTCTTTTAAACTTATTTACCAAATTCTACTTACGGGAAAGGGTCTATGCTCCTAGCTCCCCGTCTCTTAATTGGTTTCATTATTTTACCCAATGTTAATTACCATATTTGTCCTTAAAATTATGAAAGTACTTAACATTTACTGATTCTTCACATCCTGCAAAGAAGCTTTCTAACGTAGATTCAAACTAAGGTCTCTATTTCCACTGCCACCCATATAAAAATATCGATCCCTGTCAAAACCATGAAGGAATTTAAAACGTACGTGCTTCGACTCGGCCATCTTCCTTATGAAGATGATTACGAGCAGTGTATGTGCTTACCTGTTTGGCAATGGGGCCAAGAGCGTTCAACACGGACTTAGATTTAGTGCAATTTTCAATATTTTCCATAATTAATGCAACCAAATAGCTATGAAAGTATCTACAATACAAATTTCACTCTAAATAAGTTGCTCAAGTTAATAACAAATTTATGACATTGTCGATATTGCAATAGCGCAAAAAGGTTTTTCAAACAGAACCTCCAAAATCCTATTTTGAATTGTAATTACTTGCCAGGTGGTGCCACCTGTTGGATTTCTTAATGATTGCATAGAGGTGCAGCCTTTGCATCTTGACCTCTATGCCAAGTTTCATTTTGGAAGCATTTAAATAATATCTATAATCTTATGGACCCTTACGGCGGTACTGGAAGCAGGTCCATTTTTTTTTTTTTAGATTCTCCTCCCATTGATGGGTGGAACGGGTCATGGAGGACCCATAGAGCGGTCGCCAACCGGCACTGGCCCCAACCCCCAACGTGGTGACCAGCCACAGCAGTAACCTCCCAAGTAAACAGCTTAAACTCTCTTGCCTGGACGAGGCGCGATCCGTCGACCTCGCTAATGCGAGGCCAGCACATTACCACTGTACTAGCCAGGAGACGAGCAGGCCCATTAGGCCTCTAAGTCCAGATCTACAGCTTCATCAGTGCTCAAAACTGATATGGTGGTGGCCTGGAGTGGTCACAAACGTTTCCTCAAATTTATATCTAATGGGTTGGCTATCCCAATATTTGTCTAGCCGTTTTTAAAAGTACGCCACACTTGCTGCCTCTATTACTTCGTTTTGTAGACTATTCCATACATCCACAAGTCTTGAGCTAATATACATTTGTCATCTCTTGGTTCTCCTTCTTTCTTTGGATAGTTCCATGTAATTACCACGAATTGATCCCATATTCCTCTCAAGATGAAAGTTAATTTCGTTGTTCTATATATTGTTAAAAATTTTACACACTTCAATCATGTCTTCCCTTATCCGCCGATAAACAGTCGTTGGTATCTCTAATATTCACCATCTATCCTGATAAGTAAGATTCTTTAGTCCTGGTACTTGTATTGATGCTTTTTATACTACATTTTCTACTGATTATATATCTTTCTAGCTTTCTCACCATACGCCTGAGTAGATAGTTCTCTATCTGTCAGTCGGCTGACCATTTGGCCAGCCATGCGTTGCTTGAGCAAAGAGGTTTTCTTCCAGTATCTAGCTACTACTATCCTGGAAACCCTTCCCATTTATATGGGCTTGGGACCGGCAATGAGCTAAGCTGGCCTGCTTAACCCAGTGGCTAGGTTACTGATTATATATCTTTCTTTTTATAAGGAGACCATATTGACTGGGCATATTCCAAGTGCGGTCTGATTATCGACTCAAAAAGACATTTGAATGTTGGAATATCCAGAGCTATGAAGGTACGTCTTATCATACCCACAATCTGAAGAGCTTTATTCATTTTTTCATGTATGTGAGCTTCAAATGTTAAATGACTATCAGTTATTATTCCTAGATTCTTCTCATATGCAATTTTCATAGTTTTAACTCCTTCAGCTCACTGTTTTTCAAGATAATATTCAGTATTCTCTGGTGCCCTTCGTCTGCTATTTATCTTAAGATATTTGCATTTGTCTGAGTGGAAAGGAAGGAGATTATCCTCTGACCACATTTGGAACATGTTGAGGTTTTCCCAGTAATATCTCTTGAGCTTGCTGATTTTCAATCCTTCTAAAAACTTTAGCGTCGTCTGCGGATAAGTAGAATTTTTAATTCACACTTGTAGGAAGATCAATAATAAACAGAACAAAGGGGACTGGTCCCAACACACTGCCTTGTGGAACTCCACTATAAACCTCTGTCCAATCTGAATATGTACCTTTGATATGAACTCGTTGCTTCCTCTTGGGTAAGACACTCTCGATCCAGTTATATATATCTCCTGTGATATCATAGCCAATCAGTTTCTGCGGAAGTCGCCAGTGAAGTACTTTATCAAACTTTATTGGAAGTCCAAATAAATTACATCAACTACTCCACCTTCGTCAGTGGTTCTGATCCATTCACCTATCACCCGTAGTATATGAAGAACAGTTGACTTACCTGATATGAAACCAAATATTTTGTTGGTTCAAAGCCCATGCTTTATCACATGCTTCATTATATACTTGTAGGGCCACTTTTGTTCCTTATATATAAATGACCTACCAGAGTTTGTAAATTAATTTATGAATATGTTTGCAAATGATGCAAGGATTATGAAAAAAGTAAGAAACGATAATAATGGTAGAGATAGTCTGCATGAGTGGTCAGAAAAGTGGCTAATGAAATTCAGTACCTCATAATGTAAGGTAATAAGAATGGGTACTAGTGCAAGAAGGCCCAAGCTCGGTGGCAGGAGTAGAACTTGAAGAGACAGAGAATGAGAGAGAGCTAGGAGTAAACATATTTGCAGATTTGTCTCCAGAAATGCATATAAATGGCATAGTAACGGCGGGCAACATATGCTTTCTTAGCAAATGTAAGGGTAGCCTTCAGGCACTTGGACAAGGAAATATTCAGAAATATTTATGTAACCTATGTGAGACCAAAGCTTGAATATGCAGCCCCCTTTTGGAATCCGCACTTGAAAAAGCACGTAGTTAAGCTGGAAAAAGTTCATAGACATGCCACGAGACTGGTGCCAAAAATACGCTATCTCAGTTACGATGATAGGCTGAGGGAATTAAATTCACTATCACTCAAAGCTAGAAGATTGAGGGAGATATGATGACGGTTTTTAGATTCCTTCATGGTTATAGCAGAGTGGATAGGAATCGCTGTTTTGATATGGCTGGCACTAGAACTAGAGGTCATAGTTTGAAGGTTCGTAAGAAAACGTCTTTGCAGGATGTAAGGAAGTACATTTTTTAGTGTAATAGTGGTTTGATAATTGGAATTGGCTAAGCGAGGAGGTAGTTAATGCTAACTCAATCTATAGTTTTAAGGACAAGTATGACAAGCATCACTAATTACAAAATGAAAGCGACCAGGAGACGGGAAGTTACGAGCTTTGGGCTCTTTCCCGCAAGCACAATTAGGTAATTACACTAGTCAAGCTCACTGAGTGGTACTTTGTAGGTTTCAGCTTCGCGGCCTTTCTTCAATATTGCACTCAAATTGGCAGTCATCCAATCCAAAGACCGCTTTCCTTCCACAAGTGATATGTTATACATGTCTATATGGCTGAGTCAAAGGAAAATACTTTGACTGTCTGAGGGAAGAAAATGCAGGGGAAGGGATTCCCAGTCCCCGCGCTCCATGTATTTACCTAATTGTGTTCACGGAAAAGAGCCTTAGGCTCGTAACTCTCTTCTGGTCTTTTTTACTCTCTAATACTTATCATACTTATCCATTAAAATCATGAATGCATTTCTGGTGTCAAGAGAGACATCCGGACTTATCATTTATGAATCAAATGCTGAAAAGTTTTGTCAGTGCCAAAAGGTACTTTGCTTTCTCTCTTCTCTGATAATGATAATGATTTGGTTTTACGTCACGAACTCCCTTTTGTGTCGCTCCTATATTTTACTGAAGCGAAAAAAAAACCGCTCAATGCTTTAATTTCTACATATACAACAGTAGACAAAATATATTGTTTGCCAATTACAATAAAGCTAAAAATTTTATATTAAATATATGTCTATGCGTAGTAGAATTCTTTTATAATCGATTTTTAACAGGGGTTGCAGTGTAATATTTTATAGAATTTGATTAAATAATTCTGAATATAATGATATGTTACCAATATTCTCAGAGGTGTCACTGATTGTCGTTATATGTATTAATAAGAATCGCCAAAACAAGTCCTTCGTCAGAAGGCAACCGTCCTAGCCCTTAGTAGAAAAGGGAGTTCGTGACGTAAAACCTAATCCATCCCATTATGGGGGAGGACATAGACAGGGTTGAGCTGGGATATAAGGCTATTCTCCTCTTAGTGCCACACGGGAGGCTCGATTGCAGGCCTGTCACCTTCCGGGTCGATCGTTCTAATCACGGTGGTACCGCGGTCCCTCGCTATTCTTAGAGTATGTTAAAAAAAAAAAATGGAGGCCTTTGGGTGGTTTCGTTATGAAATAATGTGCGACGCGAATTCAGTCGTATTATGTCGCATTGCTTCGCTATTACTTACCAACAAAGTAAATCTACAGTAAAATACCAAGTTAGTATATAAAATATTTAGGAAGTGTATCAGACTCTGGAACTCTCTTCCTCCTTCTGTCTTTCCAAATTCTTATGAACTCTCTTCCTCCAAAAAGCGAATCTATCTTTATCTCAGGGCCTAATCCTGCATCCACTATTCATTCAACTTGTCCTTTTCCTGTTGTGTATCATTCTCTTATTTCTGCATTGTCCTTAATCTTTTGCTTTTTATTCGTCTCAATATTTTCTTGGTACCCGGATCCGATGAGGGCAATTTTCTTGTCAGTCCCGGTGTCATATTCATAAATAAATAAAAAAAAAACATTAGCTTTCATCCGAAGTAATGCGCGATTTCCTAAGTCAAGGGAAAGTGAAAAAGATTTTGCTTTAGAATTAAGTAATATAATTTTCAATTGCCTACTCTCTGCAGACTTTCCACAAATAAATTACAAGTCCAGAGTGGCCAACATTTACAGAGTAAATATTACTTTTTCACATCTACAACTTTTGTGGTCTTCATAGGGCTGCTTACAATTTAGGAGTAGGACATCCATAACGCAGCTCAAGGGTGGTCCAACCTATTCTAAACCTATGGCCACATTATACAAAATCCTTAATGCCACGGGCCACAAAAGCAACTGAGTGCTCAAAATATAATTCCTAGTGCACTAACTTAAGTCATAAGATTAAAAACAATAATTAGGTCAGTGCCCGAGGGACACAAAAATTCACCTCGTTGGCCACATTTGGCCTACGGGCACGACGTTGGACTTCTTATTCCATACAAAGCAGAACAAGCGTGTAAGAAAATTCTGATCTCTGGTGACCAAAAATTGGACATAAAATAAAATAAAAATAAAAAAATACTTAGAAAGCTTTTAGAAGATCCTAGTTTTGGAAATAGCGTATAAACAAGAAATCAACTATTAAGTCTAAAACACATACTATAAATTATAGAAAAATCCGATTTGATGACAATAATATGTGCAATGAATTGGTGACATTATAACTAGTGCTTCTTAATACAAACTACGTTTTTAAATGAATACATGGCAATAGACTCAAGAAGTTATCAATTTCCCTGAAATTTAAAGACATCATCTAAGAAGATTGACGGTAATTTTATTGTGAATAGACATATAGAGTTAGAACTACACTGACAAGTTCGATAGGTTGAGGCATACATACATACATAATTCTTATTAAACAAGAAAGGAATCCCTAAACTCTGCCTTTTCACATCTTTTATAGTGCTTAGGCCTTATCCTTCCCTTACATACATAGGCCTAACATTGAAGGTATTTCAATCTTCTGTATTAAAGCTCTATTTATTCCTGTCTGAGGAAGTTTATTCTCTAATATATTATGACAAGCAACATTTAATGGAATGTATTTACAAGCAGAAAATATATTTTTCTATTATTTGGTCTGAAGCTATTCATGCTAAAATGCATATGACATAGTTGTGATGATTTAAAAACAAAGTACTACACTAGGCCATGTAAAACTAATCTACTTGGTTTTGAATACAAGAAAACAGGTCCATTATATCTTCCTAATTGGAGAAAATTTTATAAAGAAGCCCAGTTCAGGGGTTTAGAAAACTAGAAATAGATGAATTTTCACATATTTTCATAGCAAAAAAAAAAAATGTATGCTAGATGTTATTTTGAGAGAGTATTATGGAGTCACTGTGAGTAATTTCTTATTCATTCAAGTTCTAACTTTGCCGGATTTTATTTCTGTTTTCATTCCGAACCTGCAGGAACAGGAGTCTAGGAAATGTGGAGGGGACATCTTGCATGGTCTACGGGAATCTATTATATATAATCGGGGACATCATAAATGGTCCAAACTCATTCTAATTCATATCTCAGTTTTAAAATGAATAATTGTCATTTAGTAGGTGCAATTGACTAGAATTCGACTAGATCAAAACAGTCATCTGTACACGACTAGATAATTATAAACCTCATAGAAAGATTTTTTTTTAATTTGATTGCATGTTAACCTTATATTTATTTTTAATCAACGATTAAAATCATGTGTGTACACACACACACACACACACAAACTGAGTCACTAAATAGCACTTATATGGAGATATAAAAATTCTGTGTGAAGGTAAATTAGAAGTTTTTCTCTTTTCTTTTTTTTTTTTCTTTTTTTTTCCTCTTTCTCGTCTTCTTTCTATATTCTGTGAGAGGGAGAACATAAAAATGAAGCCATCTCTGTCCCAAACCTCTCCCACCCATGGGGCGGGAGAAGGGGTAGTCATCAGAGGACTTAAACAGAGAATCAAGAAGTTAGAGGAAATGGTTACAAGCCTTGATGATAAAATTCGGAATATGGATGGAGAAATGAAAGAGAATGAAACACTCAGAGAACAAATAAGATCTTTGGAGGAAGCAAATAAAGCACAAGGGCAGGAGAGAAAGGAACTAGAAAAAAGAATAAAGAAGCTGGAAGGGGAAAAGAGTCAACTAGAATCTAGAATTTCTAATCAAGAAGATAAAAACAAACAGCTAAATGACAACCTAAAGGAATTAGATGTTAGTTCACTGCTATCTTCTGAGAGAGACGAGATTGCTGCTTGGAATGTTCAGATTAAGGAAAACATTGAACAGTTCAGAAAAGAGTTCCAGGAGCTGAATATGGAAAATGATGCCATGAAAACGTCCTTTGCTGATGCACTAAAGGGGAATGTGGCAGTAAAAGAGGCTGTAAAGGTGGTGGCACTGGAAAACATACAAACAGTTGACTATAAAGAGACAGTAATCGAAAAAATGAAAGACGTTGTGATGGAAAGGGCAAACCCACTCATCAGACAGGCACTTGATAAGGAGAAGACAGTGGTAATCTCAGGCATAAGTGAATCCCAGGAGCCAACATGGCAGGGGAGACTTGAAGAAAATAAAGCTAGGGTTGTAGACCTGATAAGAAAGCTTGGAGTAGTATGTGGTCCTGAGGATATTGTAAACATACACCAACTAGGTAAATATTCGAGGGAAGGAAAGCCGAGACCAACAAAAGTAACCTTTGAGAGAGGGGAGACATGTAGGGAAATATTGTTGAGAAAAAAAAGTCTAAAAGACCTTCAAGAATGCAAAGAAGTGTTCATTAGACGATACAGAACACAGGAAGAGATGGGAAAGATCAAAAACTTGTTGCAAGAGGCAAGAAGGTTAAATGATGAAAGAAATGAAGAAGAGAAGAAAAATTTTCGTTACGGAATACTTCCAGACAAAGGGGAGATAAAGAAGATAATGACAGAAGATCAGGGGATGGGGCCTCATTAAGATTGTTATACACAAATGCTGATGGATTAGCTGGTAAGGCAGTAGAATTAAAAGATAGGATTCACAACAGTAAGGCAGATATAGTAGCAATTACAGAGACTAAGTTGAGTGAGGACATAAACAGTGTCACAGTTTTTCCTAAGGGCTTCAGAATACTAAGGGTCGAAAGATCTGAGAGGACTGGTGGAGGGATAGCACTGCTCATAAGTGAGAGGATTCAAGTTGAAGAGATAAACTTGGCTATAGAAAGTGAGTTCAGGGAATTTCTTGTTGCTCGCATAAATACTGGGTCAGAGAGCATTATAATAACTGTTGTATACAACCCACCAAGGAACCAAAAAAGGCTTGAAATTTATGAGGAAAGTCATATAGGTACGATTGAAGTCATAAACTCAGTTGTTAACATGGCGCGGGAGAAAAAATGTAGGATTTTGATTATGGGAGACTTTAATCATAAAGAGATAGATTGGATAAATCTTGACCCACACAGTGGTGAGGACTCCTTTGGGGCAAGATTCCTAGATTGCGTACAAGGGAATTTCCTACACCAACATGTAATGGAACCAACAAGAGCCAGGGGTGGGGATGAGCCATCACTACTTGATCTGGTGTTCACAGATAATGTGTTGGATATTGAAAATATTGAGTATGAACCACCAATTGGAAAGAGTGACCACTGTGTGTTGTTGATGGAGTATATCATTGAAGACATTCTTCCTGAGAGTAGAGGCACTGAGGACATGAGGAGGAACTATCAGAAAGGAGATTACATCAAAATGAATGAGCTTTTTGCAGTTATTGACTGGAGAACCTTATTTTACAACAAATCTGTACAAGAAATGTATGACATCTTTTGTGAGAAATATGGGAAGATTGTAGATTGCTGCATACCTGTCACCAAAGTAGGTGTAATTCATGCCAGAGAGAAATGGTTCGATAATGGGTGTAAAAGAGCTAAGGAGTGGAGAGACAAATGCTGGAAAAGGTATAGGAGGAGAAAAAACATAAATGCCTGGCAAACCTACAAAAGAGCAAGAAATGACTACCTAAGTAAAAGGAGAGAGGCAGAGAAAGATTATGAGAGGGACATCACCAGGAAGGCTAAAGAAAATCCCAAGCTTTTCCACAGCTTTATCAGAGGAAAACTGAAGGTAAAAGAACAGGTTTTAAGGCTAAAGAGAGCGGATGGAAGCATCACTGAGACGGACGAAGAGATCTGCAAAGAATTGAACAAGGAGTTTCAGTCAGTATTTACAGTAGAAAATACCCCACCCCCTCAGATTGCAGTGATAGAAGCTCAAGGGCCGGTATTAGAGAACATCAACCTTACAGCCACAGAGGTATGCAAAGCGCTGATGGATTTAGATGTTCATAAAGCTACAGGTCCTGATGACATATCCCCTCATGTGCTTAAAAAATGCGCAAACACAATATCAGTGGCACTAAGTATCATATTTAAGGAGTCATTGGAGTCGGGGGAGATTCCAAGATGCTGGAAACAAGCAAATGTGATACCTATCTTCAAAAAGGGAAGGAGGGATACGGCTCTGAACTATAGACCAGTTTCCTTGACCAGCATAGTTTGCAAAGTTATGGAGAAACTACTAAGGAAACATATCTCTCTTCACTTGGAATCCTGCAACTTTTTGTCAGTGAGGCAACATGGCTTCAGAGAAGGAAGATCAACAGTAACAAACTTATTAGAATTTTATGATGAGGTAAGCCAAATCTTACAGGAAAGAGAGGGCTGGGCAGATTGCATATTCCTAGACTTCCAGAAAGCGTTTGACACTGTTCCACATGGGAGACTTATTAGGAAGCTGCAATCAATGGCTAGAATAGGTGGAAATGTCTTGGAATGGATAAAAACTTACTTAGAAGGAAGGGAACAGAGGGTTAGAGTAAGACACTCAGTGTCTGAATGGAGAAGAGTTAGTAGTGGAGTTCCACAGGGTTCAGTTTTAGGGCCACTTTTGTTCCTTGTATATGTAAATGACCTACCAGAGTCTGTAAATTCATTCATGAATATGTTTGCAGATGATGCAAAGATTGTGAAGAAAGTAAAAAACGAGAACAATGGTAGAGAACTTCAGGAGGATCTAAATAATCTGCATGAGTGGTCAGAAAAGTGGCTAATGAAATTCAATACCTCAAAATGTAAGGTAATGAGAATGGGTACAAGTGCAAGAAGGCCCAAGCTTGACTACTCGGTGGCTGGAGTACAACTTCAGGAGACAGAAAATGAGAGAGATCTAGGAGTAAACATATTGGCAGATTTGTCTCCAGAAATACATATAAATGGCGTAGTAAGGGCAGCATATGCATTCTTATCAAATGTAAGGGTAGCCTTCAGGCACATGGACAAGGAAATGTTCAGAAATATTTATGTAACCTATGTGAGGCCAAAACTCGAATATGCAGCCCCCTTTTGGAATCCGCACTTGAAAAAGCACATAGCTAAGCTTGAAAAAGTTCAAAGACATGCCACAAAACTGGTGCCAGAAATACGCAATCTCGGTTATGATGAGAGGCTGAGGGAATTAGACTTGCCATCACTCGAAGCTAGAAGAGTAAGGGGGGATATGGTGACAGTCTTTAAATTCCTTCATGGTTATGATAGAGTGGATAGGGATCGATATTTCGATATGGCTGGCTCTAGAACTAGAGGTCATAGTTTGAAGCTTCGGAAGAAAACTTGTTTGCAGGATGTAAGGAAATACTTTTTCAGTGTAAGAGTAGTTGATAATTGGAATTCGCTAAGCGAGGAGGTAGTTAATGCTACCTCAATCCATAGTTTTAAGGACAGGTATGATAAGTATCACTAAGTCTAAAAATGGAACCGATCAGGAGACGGGAAGATACGAGCTTTGGGCTCTTTCCCGTAAACACAATTAGGTAATCACAATTAGGTAATCACACACACATACTATATATATATATATATATATATATATATATATATATATATATATATATATATATATATATATATATATATATATATGTGTGTGTGTGTGTGTGTGTGTGTGTGTGTGTGTGTGTGTGTGTGTGTGTGTGTGTGTGTGTGTGTGATTACCTAATTGTGATTACCTAATTGTGTTTACGGGAAAGAGCCCAAAGCTCGTATCTTCCCGTCTCCTGATCGGTTCCATTTTTAGACTTAGTGATATTTATCATACCTGTCCTTAAAACTATGGATTGAGATAGCATTAACTACCTCCTCGCTTAGCGAATTCCAATTATCAACTACTCTTACACTGAAAAAGTATTTCCTTACATCCTGCAAACAAGTTTTCTTCCGAAGCTTCAAACTATGACCTCTAGTTCTAGAGCCAGCCATATCGAAATATCGATCCCTATCCACTCTATCATAACCATGAAGGAATTTAAAGACTGTCACCATATCCCCCCTTACTCTTCTAGCTTCGAGTGATGGCAAGTCTAATTCCCTCAGCCTCTCATCATAACCGAGATTGCGTATTTCTGGCACCAGTTTCGTGGCATGTCTTTGAACTTTTTCAAGCTTTGCTATGTGCTTTTTCAAGTGCGGATTCCAAAAGGGGGCTGCATATTCGAGTTTTGGCCTCACATAGGTAACATAAATATTTCTGAACATTTCCTTGTCCATGTGCCTGAAGGCTACCCTTACATTTGATAAGAATGCATATGCTGCCCTTACTACGCCATTTATATGTATTTCTGGAGACAAATCTGCCAGTATGTTTACTCCTAGATCTCTCTCATTTTCTGTCTCTTGAAGTTGTACTCCAGCCACCGAGTAGTCAAGCTTGGGCCTTCTTGCACTTGTACCCATTCTCATTACCTTACATTTTGAGGTATTGAATTTCATTAGCCACTTTTCTGACCACTCATGCAGATTATTTAGATCCTCCTGAAGTTCTCTACCATTGTTCTCGTTTTTTACTTTCTTCACAATCTTTGCATCATCTGCAAACATATTCATGAATGAATTTACAGACTCTGGTAGGTCATTTACATATACAAGGAACAAAAGTGGCCCTAAAACTGAACCCTGTGGAACTCCACTACTAACTCTTCTCCATTCAGACACTGAGTGTCTTACTCTAACCCTCTGTTCCCTTCCTTCTAAGTAAGTTTTTATCCATTCCAAGACATTTCCACCTATTCTAGCCATTGATTGCTGTGTGTGTGTGTGTGTGTGTGTGTGTGTGTGTGTGTGTGTGTGATTACCTAATTGTGCTTACGGGAAAGAGCCCAAAGCTCGTATCTTCCCGTCTCCTGATCGGTTTCATTTTGTACTCAGTGATACCTATCATACTTGTCCTTAAAACTATGGATTGAGTTAGCATTAACTACCTCCTCGCTTAGTGATTTCCAATTATCAACTACTCTTGTGTGTGATTACCTAATTGTGATTACCTAAGTGTGTGTGTGTCCTAGAAAAAAAGCCCATTAAAGAAAACAACGAAAATACATTTGAATTAATTAATAATTTCGTGACCTTATCTGGCCACCTTCTCAAAGTACTTTGTACTTAGCTAGCCAGATAAGGTCACGAAATTAATAAGTAATTCAAATATATTTTCGTTAATGGGCTTTTCCTACCATTTTAGACTGTATGTTAACAGTTCAGTGCTATTACTATATACGCCCTATATGAAATCAATTCGGTATAATACCTCTGTTCTTTGTTGAAAAAATGCCCCATAAGTACATGAGTACGTAAGTCCTTTAAAACGTTCTTTTCGTTCTTCACGTGGAAGGTAATTTCTTGTCCTCTTCGCTATCTTGAAGGCGACTCCGCAAATAAAGCGTCATTCCTTTCCTCTTCATTTTGCCTTTCTTAACTTCGGCAGGAGTAACTCGCTGTTGGGGATAACTGTGGGTTTGCTGGTGTGCCACATCTTGCGCTGTTGCCCTCTTTTGTTTCCTCCATTTTGCACGGCGATTTTTAAACCATACCTGTGAAAAGTAAACATAGTGCATTAGACAATGGAATCATTTCGCATTTATGTGTCACTATTAGTCACTATTTTTGTGTCCAACCCCAATATGGGGGTTGGACACAAAAAGTGTGGGTATGGAAATAAGACCTGATGCCCTTCTTAGCACTCCATGGTAGGCTCGATTGTGGGCCTGTATACTCCAGAGTCGAGCATTATGACCACTCGGTCAACGAGGTAACAGCATTGTGCATTAGTTGTTATAGTAAATTAGTCTCCTAGTTCTTACCGAATAGAGATACACGGAACTGGGGAGTTAAAATTCATGTGCGCTCTGGCTCAAATTTTGTCTGATAAATTTGTCGTAGTTTGATTTAAATAATAATAATAATAATAATAATAATAAACCTTTATTTCCATTATACAATGGGTATTCGTCAGCTAAAGGCATTCACACTTTTACTATTTACAACATATGCTGGTAGATTGCGCCAATGTTTGATGATACGGACACTAAAGTGTTTCCTTTTGTTTATCCGGACATGTGGAACAGCTAATCTGAATTGGTGTCCTCTCATGTTTTTACTCCCTCTTTTATTAATATACAACTATATGTATATACTTTTTCCAACCAGCAAAGCTAAAATGCGGCTAGGATCCTCTGTAACTTTGAGAGTCACACCTCCGTCTCACACAGCTAAAGACATGAGTTCGAACCCGTCTCTTTCCATAGCGAAATATTGAAAATTTCATTTACTCATGTCGAGGATATGGTAGGCAGCAGTGACGTCTTCTGTTCCCTGATCTTTATCAACTCAGCACTATGATGAATACACAAGTGTAAAGAAGTTAAATTACTTAAGCGCTTAATGCTCACTAACTAGTGGCTTGCACAGGTTCTCTTCGCCTGCTGGCTAGTACAGTGGTAACGCGCTGGCTTCGCATTCACGAGGTCGAAAGATCGGTTCCCGTCCAAGACCGAGAGTTTAGGCTGTTTCCTGGCAGGTACTGCTGTGGTTGGGCATCACCATGGGGGGTTGGGGCTTGCCCCGGCTGACGAATAGCCATTGTATTGTAATGGAAATAAAGGTTTATTATTATTATTAGGAAGAAATTAATGTCGTCTCTCATGTATCAACTCCTGTAAACTCAGCAGATTCAGTAAGTACACCACTAGATATGCAATTTAAGAAGCACGGGATTTCCGCAAGCTGGAAATGTATTAAAGATTATGCCTTTAGTCTCTCTCTCTCTCTCTCTCCTCTCTCTCTCTCTCTCTCTCTCACTTTCTGTGCATGCATATAAATACGAGTGTGTGTATATATATATATATATATATATATATATATATATATATATATATATATATATATATATATATATATATATATATATATATATATATGTATATATATATATATATATATATATATATATATATATATATATATATATATATATATATATATATATATATATATATTTTTTTTTTTTTTTTTTTTTTTTTTTTTTTATTAATTTATTTATTTTTTATTATTATTAATTTTTTTTACGATTGTGAAACCAGGACGGGCCAAAAATTAAATAAAATAAAACAGCCCCCACCTCCAGACTCTGAAGAATACATTAAGTAAAAAGTAACAGAGATGGAGAGTGTAATGACTTGTCAGATGTGAAGGGATAATAAGGGGTGTGTAATGAATATCCAAGAATATTCAGTGTTGGTGTAGGCATAACAAATAACCGTAACTGAAGGAAGACATAACATCGAACTGTCCTGGAGAGTCCTAGTCAAGTTTAAAAATCCTTCAGCTATAGAATCGCAACGGGCGGCTGGTGCCATGGGCCAACCTACAACTGGTAAGATATTTAAGTTACAATTACCCTAACATACATACAACTGTACTCACAAGGAACATATTAAAAATAAAAACACGACGGGAAAACATATTAGGAGCCTATTACTTACTTACTTATATAACTTGTTTATTTGCTTACTTACTTCTTAACTTACTTATATACTTTCTTGTTTACTCATTAATGATCCTTCTCTTACTTCTAACCTGGATTCTCTCTCTCTTCGCCGTAAGGTATGTTCCCTTTCGTTTTTCAATCGCTACCACTTATATCGCTGCTCTGATGAGTTAGCGAGTTGCATCCCTCCTTCACTGCCGAGGCCGCGTAACACTCGCCAAGCGGCTTCATCTCACAGGTACTGTGGAGATTTGTAGCCCGCGGATTGGTCGGTGCAGCGACTACTTCTTCCCATCTACCTCCAGACTCTGAACTCTCTTCCTCCTTCTGTCTTTCCTAATTCTTATGACCTTTCATATATATATATATATATATATATATATATATATATATATATATATATATATATATATATATATATATATATATATATCAGATATAAATATGAGAGAGAGAGAGAGAGAGAGAGAGAGAGAGAGAGAGAGAGAGAGAGAGAGGAGAGAGAGAGAGAGAGAGAGAGAGCGAAGGCGAAAAACGAATAGTAAAACTCTACGGAGTTAAGTAAGACGATTACAAAAATATTTCACATTCAAATTTCTCTCGTGGTAGCTAATCCCTATCTACTCTGAAAGACTCAGTAAATACATATCATCATCATCATGTGTCCAGGGATAGTGAATGGAACGGAACAGCACCTTCAACTGTTCGGGCTTTGATAGGTAAAGAAAAGTCGTCACGCTGGGCTGTTTTATAATCGCCTTAAGACTCGACATATTCAGCACAATCGTTGTCTTTGTCTGTCATCATATGCAAATGTCAACTAAAAAGCCGCTTTGTCTTCCTGTCTTCATATGTTATTCTTATGAGTTACGTTTTCTTTCTTCTTTGCTTTCTCTCTTTTTTTTATTCTTTATTTTCATTTATCTTTATACTTAATAGTTTTTTTTATATATTATTCTCAATTTTTTGCTTTATTTCGATTAGCTTTTTTCTTGTGGAATTGTCATTCAAGGGATTAAGGAGAGAAAGCGCACAATTGCTTAAGCCCCCCCCCCTCCTCCAGTCAATGTTTGTCCCCCTCCTCCAGTCAATATTTGTCCCCCCCCAACTTGGAATTGAAATATGACTACAGTAGTTAACAAAAACTGACACAACTTTGCTGGGAAGGTGGGAGTTTGAGAGACGGAATGGGATAGTCAGGTCAAATGGAATGGATAAGTGGGAGGGGAAGAAGATCGTTGGCACAGGGTGGATAAGTAACGGAGTGGAAGAGATTCGTCAACACGGGATGGATAATTAAATGGAAAAAAGGCTAGTTAGAATGGAATGGATATGTTGAAAAGGAAGAATCTTGTTGACATGAGATGGATTACTGGAAGGGGAGAGGCTCGTTAGAATGGAATGGTTGTGGGGGACGGGAAGACGTCCGCTGGCATGGAATAGGTGAGTGGGATGGGGAAAGGTTCGTTAGAATAGAATGGATAAGTTGGAGAGTGACTGAGGCTCGCCAACATGGAATGGGGAAAGGTTTGTTAGAATGGTATTAATGATTGTGAGTGGAAGAGGCTCGCTGAAATGGAATACATATGTGGGAGGGGAATGAGGTTCACTAAAATGGGATGGATAAGTGAGATGGGGAGAGGCTCGTTAGAGTGGAAAGGATAAGTGAGAGGGGAAGAGGCCGGCTGATATGGAATAGATGAGTGGGAGGGGGAAAAGCTCTTTAGAATGGAATGGATGAGTGGGAGAGTGGAAGAAGCTCGTTGACATAAAAGAAATATTTTAGAGGGAGAGAGAAGCCACCTGTAATAGGATTCACATGTGGGAGGGGAAGAGGTTATGGAATAAGTTAGCCGGATGAAATGTTCACTGGACTGGAACAGGTAAATGGAAGGGAGGAAGAGGCATATTGGAGTCAAATACCATTCTGTAGTGGAATGGGATGAATATATGGGATGGAAGAAACCCTTGGTAGAGTGAAATGGATGAGTAGAATGGGAAAAATTCCCAGGTAAATATATTGGATAAATGGGAGGGTGGCTAATACTCTCTGGAATGGCCTACTGTAACAGTATGGAAGGGATATATGGCGGAGGGAAGAGGCATGTTGGAATGTATGGGCAACTGGGAAAACAAGGAATTAAAAATTAATCAAGTATTGGGAATAATATTCAGAAATGATGGGAGAGAGAGAGAGAGAAGAGAGAGAGAGAGAGAGAGAGAGAGAGAGAGAGAGAGAGAGAGAGAGAGAGAGAGAGAGAGAGAGAGAGAGAGAGAGAGAATAGTAGTAGTAGTAGTAGTAGTAGTAGTAGTAGTAGTAGTAGTAGTAGTAGTAGTAGTAGTAGTAGTAGTAGTAGCAGTAACATTCCTCCTGCTGTAAATGGCCCCTGTCAACTAAGCCGGAATATGGTGGTCCTGTATATCTTGCCCAAATTAAAAACAAATATACATATGTGAACTTACTAATGACTACAGTATACTAATAATAATAATACATACATACATACATACATACATGCATACATACATGCATACATACATACATACATACAAATTTGCTATA